>APFE030115021.1:1526-86760 GCA_000404065.3 Pinus taeda | reverse complement strand
CCCGACACTATGGATGTCTGGCTAATCGATAGTGGTGTCTCAAGACACATCACCGGATTCAAGGAAGCACTTTCTGACATGGTTGAAAGGGATACTAATCTAGAAATTATCCTTGGGGATAATGCCACTTATCCTGTGAAAGGGACCGGGACTGTGACCCCCCACTTGTCTCAAGGACAAGTCCTTCGTCTACAAGATGTACTCTATGTACCCAAATTGAAGAAGATCCTTGTGTCTGTATCTGCCATGGAAGACAAAGGATTCAATGTAACTTTCTCTGATGAAAAGGTACTCATGTGGAAGAAGAGCTTCAAGGAAGCTATCTCAATTGGTTTTAGAGTTGGTACACTCTACCAGGTTGGAGGGAGTCCGTTGGAGCTATGACTTGTGATACTATCCGTCAAACCGAACTATGGCACCAAAGATTTGGACACCTTCATTACAAGGCTCTTCCCGAAGCAAGGAAGGTGGTGACAGGGATGCCTGATTTTGGAAACAATCATGAAGGTGTATGTAAGGGCTGTGCTGAAGGAAAAAACATACAAGGGGACCTTTCCCCTCAAGTGTCACAAAGACATCTGAGATATTGCAACTGGTCCATTCTGATCTTTCCGGTATGTTGCCTGTAACATCCCTGGGGGATGTTCTTACTATATGACATTTACTGATGACTTCTCTCGCAAAACCTGGATATACTTCTTGAAGAAGAAGGATGAGGCTTTCATGTGGTTCCATACCTTCAAAGCCTTGGTGGAAAATATGACCGGAAAGAAGATCAAGATTTTGAGGACTGACAATGGCACTGAATATGAGTCAAATGAGTTCAAAGACTTTTGCAGAGAAGCTGGCATTAAGAGGGAGACTACCACTGCATATACTCCTGAGCAGAATGGTGTTGCTGAACGCAAGAATAGGACTATTGTGGAAGCTGCCCGTGCCATGCTATGTAACCAGGGTCTACCAAAGTTTATGTGGGGAGAAGCTGCAAATACTACTGTGTACATTCAAAACCGATGCCCTCATTCCGCTTTGGACTCCAAAACTCCCGAAGAGGTTTTCTCTGGTAAGAAACCTGATGTCTCACATTTTAGAATTTTTGGATGTCCTGTCTATTTTCATGTGCCGAAAGAAAAGAGAAGTAAGCTGGATGCTACTGGGAAGAAAGGAATGTTTGTGGGCTACAGTGAGACTTCTAAGGCATATAGAGTCTATGTACCTGGTCAAAGGGAAGTAGAGATAAGCCATGATTGACGAAGATGCTTCCCTGATGAAAGTAGTAGATCTTCCTAGATCTGAAGAAAATCATGAAGAAAGACCTGGAAATCTAGAAGAACCCCAGGATGAGACTATGCCTGATGTTGAAGGGCCAATGGACCCTATTGATCCTTCCCCTTCTCTAGGAAAGAGGCCATCATGGCTCCGGGACACCCTCGAAGATGCTGAGGGTCATGCTGCCCCAAGGGGACATTCCGAGAAAGCAAGAAGCCGTGTAGATACCAAGGGTATCTAGCTGCCATGAGTACTATTCTACAATCTGAACCTGGATCTTTTGAGGAAGCCATCAAGCATCAAGTCTGGAAGGATGCTATGCATGAAGAATATGAAGCTATTATGAAGAATGATGTCTGGGATGTGGCCCCGAGACCGAAGGACAAATCTGTTGTCACCGCTAAATGGCTCTACAAGATTAAACATGGATCTGATGGGAGTGCTGAAAAGTTTAAGGCAAGATTTGTTGCCCGTGGCTTCTCTCAAAAGGAAGGAATTGACTATGACGATATATTTGCACCTGTGGCACGATATACCACCATCCGATCCATCATAGCCCTTGCTGCTACACAAGGATGGATTCTTCATCAGATGGATGTCAAGACTGCTTTTCTGCATGGTGCAATAAAGGAAGAGGTGTATGTAGAACAACCTCTGGGATTTGAAGTTCAAGATCGAGACACTCATGTCTGTTGAAGAAAGCCCTCTATGGGTTAAAGCAAGCACCCAGAGCTTGGTATGAGAGGATGGATAGTTACTTGATGAAGCTGGCTTCACTCGAAGCAATGCTGATCCAAACCTTTACTTCAAGGTTGTGGAAGGAAAGCCTCTCATTCTAGTGCTGTATGTGGACGACCTCTTCCTGACAGGTGATGAACCTCTCATTCATCAATGTAAGAGGGAGCTTGCTGCTGAGTTCGAGATGAAAGACCTAGGACTGATGCACTATTTCCTAGGCCTGGAGGTCTGGCAGAGACCTGGAGAGATTTTCCTTTCTCAAGGAAAATATATTGTGAAGCTTCTGGAAAGATTTGGGATGGTGGACTGTAAGTCCGTGTCGACACCAATGGAACTCAACTTTAAGAAGTTGAGTGGCAACGCTGCAGGGCCTATCCTGGCCAATCCTACTGAGTATCGTCAACTCGTAGAAGCTTTGATGTTCTTAGTGAACACCCGTCCGGACATATGTTTTGCAATGAACACTTTGAGTCAACAGATGGTTGAGCCTCATCATTTTTGGTGCCAAGAATCTTTTGAGATACATGTTGCATACATTGAGCTCTGGGAGCTCTGGAGCAACATACGACCACAGGGTGACTCACCCTCCCCTGGTGGTGCGCACTGGCACAAGATGATTTGCTCTCTTGTGGGACAAGATGATTCGCTCTCTTGTGGAACAGGATGATTCGCTCTCCTGTGTAGCAGGATGATTAGTTCTCCTGTGAGGCCTGGATTGATGTGTTCTCCATGGCGATTGTAGCAGGATTGATGTGTTCTCCTGTAAGGACAGGATTGATTAGTTCTCCTGTCGAGGCATCCTACCCATGCATTCTGGGACTCATGGGAAGTACCTCTCATCTGATCAATGAGCAGGGAAATGAAGTTAGGAACCATAGTAGTACCGATGGACGCATCGTTGTATCTACCGTACTCCCTACTCTAGGATGACCTCCATTGATCTAGGATCAATGTTACTGATTTGGGACCAGTGGTACGCACTCTGAGACTGACTTCGTGTCAGTGGAGAATGGTATGAGACATTCTCGATACCACTGTGATACTCTGTGATAATCAGAGTGGGATTCGTATGACTGAGAATCCTGTGTTCCACGACCGATCCAAGCATATTGATATCAGGTACCACTTTATCCGGGATATGGTACAGCGAGGCGCCATAAGGCTCGATCATATAGGAACTGATGAGCAGGTCGCGGATATTCTCACTAAGCCCCTGGGGAAGGTCAAGTTCCTAACCTTCCGTGAGAATCTTGGTGTCGTGGAAAGACCCTATGATGTGGGTCCTGTTGGACGATGAGCTCTGGGAGCTCTGGGGGGCTTTGGAGATATTATTGAGCTGGTTCGCCACTCATTTATCTGTGCCCCGTATGCATCCTACCCATTGAGTTCAGGGCTCATGGGAAGTACCTCTCATTTGGCCAATGAGGTGTGGAAAAGCTAGAGACTATTAGCAAAGACTGATGGACGCATCAGAGATTGCCGTACTCTCTATCTAGGATGCCATGGTCCAACCACTTTTGATCTGGGATCAAGATTTGTGAGGTCTGGGACCTCTGGACTGATTATGTCAGTCGGGGGATGATGTCTTTGTGACTGACCCACTTCTGTTCTAAAATAAAGAAGCCAGCAAAGCAAGTTTTGGCGGGATGACTCACGATGTTGATTGCACTAATAGATGGAGTTCTCCCTAGTTGAGAGGGAGTGTTAAATTTGGACAACTAGGTCCAAACTCCATGTTCTGATGCTCAGATTAAGAGGCTAATATTTTTTTTGGATTCCTCTTTCTGAGAGGTGTAAAATCCATATAAAAATAGTCTTAATCCGATGAGCAGAACTTATATTTTGAATTTATTATTCTTAATAAATTATATGTGCAAGGTCAGCCAGTTTTGTAATGTAGGCTCACATGCCCAACAGATGTGTCACACACCCTCATTGATGTATATATATATACAGGAAAAGTTGGAGAGAATTTCATCACAATTCAACTCACATCTTCCTCTCTCATCTTAGAGAGTACGAGCTACCTGAAGGACGAATTCAGCCACACGTGGGAAGGACGAAGAGGACAGACTGTACGGATTTTCTGCTGCTAGGGTTTCTGCTGCTAGGGTTTTGCAGAAAGTTTGACCAGCGTTGACTTTGGTCAACCCTTGGTCCAATCAAGCTGAAAATTTGTGGGAAGTTCGATTTTTTAAGGCCGTACTACCTGGCACAAAAATCGAGGTCAAAGAGTTGACCGTTTTGCTGCTGCGTTGACTTTTAGCTTGCTGCCCCTGCGTTGACTTTTCAGGACAGCGTTGAATTTTGCAGAATTGACTTGGGTTGACTCATCTACTGGTTGGAGGGTTGTTGTGACACATGCTGGGCTGGCTGACCAAAGGAGACTTTGCTGGTTGAAGCATCCTGTTGACCGCCGAAACGAACACACACATTTTTCCTGTTTCTGATTTGTCTTCTGTAAGATCTGCTTATATGTTCTATCTGCATTTTGCTTAACTACTTGTATGATTGCTGTGAGAAAAGTGAAATTGCTCTTAGCATAGAACATCTACAAAACTTTACATTCTGACTTTATTGCAGCGATAATCTTAGGAAAACAAATGATCTACTCTACCATATTTTCATTTATATGTATGTTCATTTTCTGATGTAAGAATATTTTTTTGATAAAATATTCTCGAAGAATGTAATAGTCTACCTTCTAGTTGAAGATTGTTAAATTGCTTATGGTTGCATTAAGAACATGTAACAATGTAGTTCATAATTGGTTTTGATCTTGTCATGTAAATTATCTCATGTATTTGAATTTTGAAAATTAAAATGGACTGAGTGAGGGGTATGGATTCCAGCGGACTGAAGGAGGTCAATTGCTTGGGATATTCAGTTTACTTGTTGAAGAAACTGGACAGAATGGACAGTCATTGAAAGCTGGTTGTTGAGTTTTAAATGCACTAGAATTGTGTGTTGAATGGGACTTCTGTTGGGAATTTATGGACTGCAAAATAGGGGACAAAGCCCATGCTGGCTTGGAAACCACAACAGACAGAAAAAGGACAAAGAGTTAATGCACAACAGCTATGCGTGTGCAGTTGGAAAAACACCGAAGGGTTCGACCTGGGCAAAATGGGGAAGTTACACAACGCGGAAGAGGCATACACGCACAATAGGGAAAAATGAAAAAGAAATAACAGTTTCTCTAGGAACAACAAGACGAACCTGAGAACAAAGGGGAAGAACTCTGTGGAGAAGAGGAACAGTGTGTGCTTATCAGCTTGCGATTTTGAAACTCAAGTGCGAGGAGAACACTAGAGAGGCTCGCTAGTTAGCCTTCCCATGTTCACGACTATGTATCATAGGCATATCAGAGACACAACACTAAAAAGTTTCTAGCACTCTGCATGAAAGAGCAGAAGGGTGTGTCTGGGCTTTGTTACCCACCATTTTGTGGGCGTTATCTCTAGGGGGAATTTTTTTCTCCAAGATGGTCTTTAACCGGCAGCCAGCAACCCCTTGCAACCACCGACTAGCTCATTGTGCCATTTCTCTGATACCTGAGCCAGCCATGTGGTCCCTCACCCATCTGCCATGATCCTATGTTTAAAGGTGGGGCTCCTGAACCTAAAGGTATGCCTTGTCATTTTGTAATTGAGTATTCTAGTTTTCTTATCATGGACACTTCTGGGCATGGAGTAATGGGGGGATTCGGCAGAAATAATGGGTTAGGTCTGTGCTCTTGTCCGCTAGACCCCTTTTAGATATTGGCCTTGGATTCTACTCTCGTGGGATCTCTTTTACTGACCATTTGGCTTTAAGGATGGTATTTCACAATGAACCCTAATTTTAGTTGTGTGGTCCCGCTCCCTCATCCGCATATATTACCCTCTTTCCAATCAATATTACCCCATTCATCATTTGTCCCACCTAGGTCCACATAAGGCTAGTCTACGCCTTGAATGATGCCCCGGAGGTTGATGCAGCTGAAAAGAAAAGTAAAAGCATAATTGGCCACATTCAAAAAGAAAATGCACCACAAAATGCAAAAGATGGCCAGGACAAACACATTTAGCACGTGGGCAAAAGCCAATACATGAACTCTACCCCATCATAATGGCCATCACCCTGGTTCCTACAGGTTCTATGAGCCTCCTTCATCATATAGGAGCCCATAATTGTCCCAACCCTAGTGGGAAATGAACCACCCTACCTTAAAAGGGGGTATCCACTACTACATCTCACACATCATACTCTTATCTCTTGAGCCCCGAACAGTTAATTAAAGAAAAATCATGAAAAAGGCAAAAGGGATATAAAAAAAGGTGGAAAAATCAAGGTCGAGACATGTTGACACATAATCCTCACGGTTGGGTGAATTAATGTAAATAGTTAAATTAGGAATGTGAACAGTCATCAGAGGATGAATTGAACAGTCACACCCTTTTGTATATAACAATAGCATACCTAATGAAATAAAATGAATCAGTTTTACTGCCTATTGGAGTTACTACCTGGCCTGACAAGACACCTCATGTACTACGATTGCTCCCTTTTATACATTATATACCCAGGTGTGGACTTCCCTTTTATCAGCTACCCTTGTACTCTAGCATGCAATCCAGGGTTGTCCCTTCTCATTCCCTATTCCACTTACCTCTTTATCACATACCACCACCTTTTGAAGTATGTACCATGAACATGTTATCCCATTTAGAAGTAGAAACCACCTAATAGGATACTTGGTAAACCCCATTTGGACTTTGGAGACATTAGCACATGGCAAAGCCCATTATGGAAGGGCAGGCCATTATGAAGTCCCCACTTGCGGTCCATGGTTTGTAAGCTCTTTAACTCAATTTCTTTGATGACTTGTTGTACTGGAAGGCTAGAGGACGCATTGGATCTTATGCAGAATTGCAAATGATCTCTATCTTGGGTTTGGTCTTCCTCTACGGGGTCTTAAACTTTCAGAGGGCTACATTGGCACATGTTAGGTGTGGGTTGAGAGCCATGGGCCTCCACAGCAGTAGACAACACTCCATAGATCCATGAGGATGTTCAGAGATTGCTTGAGATTCACCTATTGGACGATGAAGATGCATATGGTTCACCTTTGCCCAGCCAACCCCACAGATGCACCATACACTTGGCAGCTAACCCAGGACTTGTAGAATGATGTGCCATCACCTACACCATCATCACAGCCCTTACAGATGATCAACAAGCATCTTCGACTCATTTGGAGACCCATGAGGTTATAATTGTGCCCCCACACCCACTAGGAGCACCACACATTTAATGTTTGGAGAACAAGGGGCCAACTCCTTCTCCATCACTTTTGATGGTCATATTCTTCAATATGACACCTATGGACCTCATCAGGCCTTTTGCAGGGCCCTATGACATGTATTATTTATCATTTGACCTCTTAAGAGGCTTATTCTTTCATTTGTGAGCTAGTTTGGTGGGTTTGTCACCAAAAGTTAGGTTATTAGCACATTATTTTATTTTTTGGCCTTATGTAGTCCTAAGAGACTAATTTGAACTCCTCATTAGTGTTGTATAGATACAAGTGAGATGATTTCAGCTTCTCATCATCACTTTAGATTGGATCTCTCCTTTAGAGAATTTCGCACTTTTTCTGGGATGAAGAATTGGAGCATGGATGAATTTTGATGTTTGGATTGGAGTATTTTTATCTTAGAGCTTCTTTATTGTCAAATTGTTGATGGTTGGATATGTTCTATTACATGTAAGTACACACTTTTAATACTATTCTTGTTTTACTTTTGTCATATACATTGGATGGGATTTTCGCTATAATAGGGCTAATTGTTGCATTGCATAATTGCAAATTTGTGGAATTATTGTTTCTATATAGCATCTCTCAATGTTTGGGCCATGTATGTGAATGAAATCTCCTAGGGATAATTCCAGCGTGGAATTTATCTTGATAAGCCATCTCCTTTGCCAAGCAAAGTATAAAAGTTTTAGGTCTCTTCCTCTTTCCCTAAAGGTTGAGCGAAGAAGTCCTTAAGGCCTCATTGACCGAAATTCATGATCTTCTCTCATCTTTATCCTATACTCCATTCTCCCCAAGGATAACCCAAGCCTTAGCTCCAAGATCAAACTTTCCCTAGTGTTCCCAAGGCTAGTGCCTCATAGGATCAATTTGACACCTTCAAATAAAAATTCTTGTTTTGATCCTTTCCCCCTCCTTGTCTATGTTGTGAACATCATTAGTTGCTAGATTCTTCCCCCTAGACCTAGGCTAGGTCCACTTGATCCCGTGTGATCCCACATTTTTGAAAAGTCTAATCTTCAAGAACCATTCAAGAAGTCAAGGTATACTGCTCTAACCTAACCCTAAAATCCTCACCTCCTCATCCTAGAAACCTTTGTACCTTGCTTAACAAGCAAGTAAGCTCTATCCTTAAAACACTTCTAGGAAAAGGATTATTAGGGTCACTTCACATCCATTGGTTGTTCATCTTTCACAAGTGACCTTCTATATAACATGTATCCTCCCATCGGTGAAATTCCATAAAGAGTAGGGAGTCTTAGCTGAAGTGAGAGTGGGCTAAGCCTCCACTGTTTCCCTTTGATCTAACAGTTGTCCCTTTTATGCCCCCTGCTAGTTTGAGCGGTAGCATGCTTAACAAGCGAACAACAGTGTTTACATGCAATGATGCAATGTGGAAGACATCAGCTTCTTTCACCTCTAAGAAACTTATCATACCTCCAATTGAGCAATAGGAGTACAAGAGGAATTCTCCTTCAAGTGAGGGTAAATCTCAGGATACCTCAAGGGGTTGGAGGGTGGAGATGGCATTCTCTAGAGTCCCTTGATAGCATGGGGTAAAGATTATCCCTTGGAATCTTGGTAAAGGAAATTCTAGAGTCTCCTTTGCTTGTTCATCTGATTTGGCAATGGGTTCTCGATTCCCTTCATTGGGTGAAACCATTATGTTGCATGTTGCGAAGGTGGAGGTGAAGCCTCGTGACTCCCTGAACTATGTGCTTGTGTGTGTGCGATTGGATAGCTGGAGGGTGGACGCATGTTAATTTTAGGTATTTTCTATCCTTAGAGCAATTTATTTCAATTTTCACAGTTAGCTCAATATCTTTTCCAAATTAGCAATCACGTCAGCATTAAAGTAAACTACAAATAGAACACAAACATAAATCATTGAAGGCAAACCAAGACAGAGGCCACAAGATGTGGCGCTATCCAGGGACAAACCCCAATCTGGGGAAACACTTGATCAATTCTTCTTATATGTTCTTCAATAGTTCAACAGAGAAAGAGAGAGATAGTACATTTAGAACAGAAGTCAACACATTCACTTATCTAGATAAGGGCATAGATCATCTCTAACAAGATGATACATGAGATTAGTTGAAGATATGTTGCTTCCACTGATCCTCCAAGGTGACTACTTCACCTATCGTTGTGTTGCATCTCATCAGCATGCTGCACCTCATCGTGCAGCACCATGTTGAACATGTTTGTTGTCCCATTGTGCCATTGCTACACAATGGCATGGCAGTCCCGTTGTGCCACTACTGCACAATGTCATGGTTGTCCCGTTGTGCCATTGCTGCACTATGCCATGGTTGTCCCATTGTGCCACTGCTGCACAATGTCATGGTTGTCCTGTTGTGCCACTGCTGCACAATGTCATGGTTGTCTCGTTGTGCCACTACTGCACTATGTCATGGCTGGCCCACTGTGCCACGAGTGCACTATGTCATGGTTGTCTCATTGTGCCACTACTGCACAATGTCATGGTTGTCCCATTGTGCTTTGCCATACCATAGCAGCACCATGAATTCGCTGCACTAAATACCCATGTACCATACCACTATGTACAGACACCAATTTGGCTCCCACAGTCTGCCCAACAATCTGGTTCAAACTAATCCTCATCTAGGATCCAACACCTACAAGAGATGTCATAGACAACATGCCTTAGCTCACTATATTGAGGTCTGATATGTTTGCAGCAAACTGGTTAGGGCTTCCTAACAATCCTTGTTAGACCCCTCTAATCAGCGCCTAAGGCCTCCTACAACTGCGGTCTTCCATTCTAAGCTTGTTGCTCCAACACGTTATCCTTAAGGCTAATTCCTAGCCCCAAGAATCTCCAACTAATCCTCTGATTACTTCAGAACAGGCCTTAGTCTCTTGCTGTAGCAGTCATTGCCCTAGATCACAGGAAGACAACCCTCAAACTCATCACAAGTAGCCTAGATCTCCCTTACACAACTCAACCCTCCTGCTTGGTTGTGTAGCCCTCAAAACAGTCATGAAAAGGCTATAGACCTAGCCTTTTCTCCTTCATTGAGGTGCCTACTAACCTGCAACTTGAACATAAGATCTCCTCTCCAAAATGCAAGTTCTCCTTCTTATGTCTTTTCCGAATCACGTTGTCCGGAATTTCCTCGACCTCCCTAACAACCAGGTTAGGAGAGAGTATAAGATTGGTGTGTCATCCCTTATTACCTAGGGCACCTAACCCTCCTCGACTGCGTGTTTGAGTCTTCTTTAGATTAGCATAGATAGATCCTTCCTTGACTGCAGCTAGGTGTCATGGCCTCTTTAGGATAGCGTTTAGATCTCTCCTCCATAGCTGCATTGAGAGCTAGATCATCCTCCTTAGGACTGCAGCTAGGGCATCCACTTTTAGAACCGTGTTTAAGGCTTTCTCCTTAGGACTGCATTTAGGGCTTCTACTCCTAGATTTCTCTTCCACTAAAACCCAAGACAAGTGGAGAGAAATCAAGAGAGAAGTGTGTGTGAAATGACTCTCAAGTCATCTCCTTTTATACTAAAACGTTGAGCACATGTGGGTGTTATTTAGTTGATTGTCGACCTTGACGAATTGTCTTATAACACAAATAAATTCATAACTCCATGAATACTTATCGGAATCGAATGATCTTTAGATCAATCCCACACCTCTCGATGAGAGGGATCCAAGAAAAATATCAGATGTCATAAATAAGATGACCCACATGGAGTTTTCCCCTAGTTGCCAATTTTAACAATCCAATTGGCCTCTAGATTCCCTATGCATTCGTTAACTGTTGAATAGCTGGTGGGTGGAGGTAGGAGTGTTGGACATAGTGAGAGGTGGGGCGAATCAGTATTTCTTTTACAATTGTTACTTTTATGCCAGTTAAGATCACTCAATAAATCAGAACACAAAAATGTACGACAAAAGAATAATTTTATTAACAAGAATGGTGAGGACTCCCATCCTCTTTTTACAACAATTCAAGTACAATAACACTTCATGGCTCCAACCCTAGTTGAACACTCCAATCTTCAATCAAACCAAGCTCCAACATGGTCTACTTGAAGACTCCAATCCTCTTGGGCTCCAACCCTTTTATCTCGCTAACGCTCCAACCCGGTCTTCTAGAGGACTCCAATCCTCTAGCGCTCCAACCCTCTGCTTCTATTCTTCAAGGTAGGTTTAACGATTCTTCAAGGCTTCCAATATCTTCTACCACAAGCCCTAATAATATCTTCAAGATCACCTTAAAATAATGCCCTCAAACAATCTTCAAAATACTTAGATCATCAAGGTTAACTTCAGTAATCACAGTAGGTGTCTCCAATGCTCTTCATACCTGCAAAAGGAATCCTCTTTAAGGCTACTCCATTAGGGTCTTCAACAATGTTGTTCCAAAATGATGCCCATTGTTCTCAATGTTATCCAATCCAAGTGTCTTCAATAAGGACTTCAACAATTATTCCTAACAAGATGTTTTCAACATAATGTTCCAAGATTGCCTTGATGATGCTTCAAACACTGCTACTACAAGGGTTCTTCAATGAGGCTACTTCAAGATCTTCAATAATTGCTCCAATGGGTTGCTCAACAAAGTCTTCAACGTAATCGCAAGACTAATCAAGATGGTCTTCAAGGACTGCTTTAAATTCACTTTAAGACTTGATCCTAGGTTTGTTCCAAACTCTTCAAAACTGCCTCAAAAAGGCTACTCAGAATCTCTTCAAAGGTTGCTTCTTCAATTGTCTTCAAATATCTCAAAGATCCACAACTCTAGGTCATCAAAACAAGGCCAATATTGTGCTTTCAAACTTTCAATCAGAGTTTGCAAACCAATGCCAATATTGAGCTTCAACCCTTCCAACCAAGGTCTGCAAATTCAACCTATTCAAAGACTATCCTTATCACTGGAGCTCCAAGACTGTGCTTCACTTTGATCTAGTTCACAGAAGGAACCGGATCTTAATTGTTCTGAATACATCTGCACTTCTGGTCACCACATTTGCTATAGGTTTGATATTTTTCCCATAGATTGAGATGGACTAGTATCACAGGTCTGATGATAATGCTTGCAACAAGCCCAAACAATTTGATACTTCACTGCAACAAATCCACAAGGGCCGAGGTTTGTGGGAGACTGTTGCTCCACAGGGCTGAAAACAAAGGTCTAAATATGTTTTTCCACAGGTCCGAGCACAAAAGGGCAGATAATATGTTTCAAAAGGTCTGAAAACGATGCTACTTTAGGGTCGAGAATATGTATCCACAACTGAGCAATTAGAAGAGTCTCTTCAACTCTAAAAAAGAGACTTCACATGTCTGTAACAAGTGTCACTTTAGGTTAGAAAAAAAGATCAGAAAAGGATGCTACTACAGGTTGAAAAGTGTGCCTCCACAGTTTTGCAAAAAATGTTATAACAAGTCAAAGATATGCCTCCACAGGTCTCTAATAGGAGCCTTATTTCAAAAGATGTCAAATTGTTCTCTAAGAGCCATATGCCAACAAACACAAGAAATATTAGAAAATGTGATCTTTATCTTCTTAGCTCTGTTAGCTCTCATGAGATATAAACTTGAATAATGCTTCACTCTTCTTTCTTGGATGATTCATGTGAAAATTTCTAACATGAAATTCTACTGCAGCAACTGATTTATTTCTCCTACTTATTTTCCACAATATAAGTTATTTACAAAACCCTTCAGTAAACATCAAAGTAAATTCTACCGCAATTGTCACATAATAGTATAGAGAAACGAATAGTGAAATACAAGCACAAGAATCAATTACATCAACACAATTGTTTTTGGACAATAGCCCCCGAAAAAAACCAATGCGGGAAAACCGGTGCAGTAGATGAGGGTTTATTTATTATTTTTCAGCAACAATCTCTTTACAAGGAGTGATTAGCAAAACATAGAGAAATCTTTATGAAAACACCTGGGATATTTTCCTCCACCCTTTGGAGAAATTATGACACCCAAGAGACCCTCCAGCTTCCACTACGCCACCTTTGCGTCATCTCTGGTGAGGACTTCGTCCCTTGCTACGCTGCCTCTTTGAGTTGTCCCTCTGCGTTGTCCCTCTGATGCATTGCGTCCCCTCCTCAGTCTTTGACTGATGCTGTTACCCCCCCCCTCTTTCTTCACCCTGCAACTCTCCCTCTGAAATCGAACTCTTACTTCTTGAGAATCGATTTCCCTCGGGTTACTAAGTATTTGCCCGATGTAACTCTAGATGACTCTCAAGTCTTCATTTATACTTTCCCTGCTGAGATATCAACGGTCGTGATCTAATCTCTAATCAACGGCTACTATTAAATTAGACTTGATTCTCATCTCTTAGAAGCTTCTCACCCATATTTTCATTAACACCCATTAATATTTTAATTTTCCTAAATTTAGACTTAAGAACCCCATTAAAAATATTAATTATTTTAATAAAATACAATCCATGTGGAATTTCACCAAACGATTTCTAGGTCTTGGAGATATCATGCGTTCTAGCTCCTCCACAAAATTTCGGAGCTAGAGCACATCCGATGCTACCCAAAAATCAACACTCCCTCTTAGCGAGGAATGTGCCCTAGCGATACTTCCTAGCAGAAGTATCACACTCATCAATGGCATCGGTCCTCTACGTTGTTGATGCTTGGCCTGCTGCCCTTCATCCACTGCATTCCTGCAATATGTATTGTTGCCCATGACACTGCCACTGTCACTGTTGCATCTGTATTGCGCTCCCTCTTAAGTACTGCATTATCCGTTTCTACTACTGAAATGGATTCTCAATCATCCCCATCTTCTCCCTGAAATAAACAAACTTTGTTCTTCCTAGAGCCTTGGTGAGAATGTCTGCCACCTGTTCTCCTATTGAAGTGTATTGTAACTGTACTGCACATTGTCTCTAATAAAGTGACCCCTGATGCCAAATTGCTTCGACCGATCATGAAAAACTGGATTCTCAAGGAGCTTGATGCAACTCTAATGATCACACAAAATATAGGTCGCTTCCATCCTTCTCCTGAATAGATTCACAAGCAACTTTCTAAGCCTATGGCTTCACACGATGTTGTGCTAGCTACCATATATTCAGCTTCAGTTGAGCTCAGAGCTACGGACTTCTGTTTCCTACTACACTAGGAGGTCATTCCTGATCCAATGTTAAAATAATACCCTGTGGTACTTTTCCGATCCACTGAACTTCCAGCGCAATCTGTGTCAGTGAACGCACTCAGTCTGATATCATTGCCTTGGGTGTACATTAATCCATGCTCAATTGTTCCTCGTATATATGTGAGAACATGCTTGGTTGTTACCCAGTGTGCCCTCTTCAGTTCCACTATGCACTGACTGACGGTGTTGACAGCGTAACAAATGTTTGGCTTGGTGTTGACCAGAGACATCAGGGACCCTATGAGTTGCATGTACAAGGTGGGATCTACTTCTTTATCTTCAGATGCATCAATCTTCTTCCAGTTGGTAATCATTGGAGTAGCCATGGGTCTATAGTCCTGCATTATGAACTTCTTTAAAATTTATGTAGTGTATCTCCCTTGTCCAAGGAAAATTTCACCCTTTTGCTGACAAACTTCCAAACCCAAAAAATAATGCATCTGTTACAAGTCCTTCATGTCAACTTCTGTAGCTAGGTTTTCCTTCCAATCTTTGATGAGCCTAGATGAACCTATCAGAAAAAGGTCATCCACATATATCACCAGAATTAGAGGCTCATTCTCTACAGTGATATAGTAGAGGTCGGGATCTACGTCACTCTTGACAAATCCCATCTTTTGCAGGTAACCATCAATTCAATTGTACCATACTCTAGGCACTTGTTTAAGCCCATACAAGGCTTTCTTTAGCCTATGTACATGAGTTTTGTTCTCATGTGTCTCAAAGCCCTCTAGTTGTTCAATGTATACTTCTTCTTCTATCACCCAATTCAAAAACACAGTCTTGATGTCCATCTGGTGAATCTCCCACCCCATCTGTGTTGCAAGGGATATCACGGATCTAATAGAATTATACCTAGCTACTGGGGTGAAGGTTTCTTCATAGTTTATCCCTTCCTTCTAAGCATACCCCTTAGCCACGAACCTGGGTTTGTATTTTTCCACACTGCCATCTGCAGCATACTTGACCTTGTAGATCCATCTTGAACCTACAGTTGATATGTCCTGAGGTCTAGGTACCACTTCCCAGACATCATTGGTCATCATGGAACTGTATTCCTCCACCATAGCATCTACCCATACTTGATGCTGGACGGCCTCTTGAACACTAGAGGGTTCTCTAACCTAAGCCACCAAAGCTTGGTATCTATCTGGTTGTCTACGCTCCCTTTTCTCGTTCCTAGGAGCTCTAATGAAATCCTCTGCGTCTTGTAATATCTGTCAAAGTTCCCGGCTCATTCTTCCACTGGTAGTGGATCGATCTATTTGCTCCTCCTCTTGAGATTCCACCTGCTGTGATGCTTCTGGATTCTTATGCCTTGGAGAAATATTGGTGTTCGTTTCCGCTGGTCAAAGTGGTTGGACCAATGGATCATCCTTGAACTGCTCTTCAAAAGGCATTTCTCGGGATTTCCTAAAAGCTCTATCCTCCATGAACTTTACATCTCCTCGTACTCTGATTTTTCTATGCCCGGAAGGTAGATTCTATATGCTTTAGAATTCTCGCTATATCTCACAAGATATCCTTTTTTTGCAGTTTGATCCAACTTCTTCCTCTTTTCTTCGGGTATATGGCAGTATGCCAAACTCCCAAATATTCTGATATGACTCACTTTAGGCTTCTTGCCGGTGAAGACACTCTCCAGAGTAATCTTACCTAATGCCTTATGAGGAGTCAGTTCTGAACATATACTGTTGTGTTGCATGCTTCTGCCCATAGAAATTTCGGTATATCTTGATCATACAACATTGCCCTCGCTGCTTCAACAATTGTTTTGTTCTTCCTCTTTGCTACTCCATTCTCCTTCGGATTATATGGAGTTGTCCATTCTATTTTGATGCCTTCCCTTGCGCAGAACTCAATGAAGCCTTTATCAATATATTCTCCACCATTTCCTGAGCGCAACACTTTTATCCTTTTCCCTATCATATTCTCAACCAGAGCTTTAAACTCTTTGAATCGATCAAAAACCTCATCCTTGGTTTTTAGAAAGTAGATCCAAGTCTTCTTGGAATGGTCATCAATGAAGGTGACGAAATATTCGGCACCACTAAGAGCTTTAGTGGACATGGGTCCACAGATATCTGAGTGTATTAATCCTAGAACATTCTTTGCCCTATTGTTACTTCTAGAATAAGCTGCTTTAGCGTACTTGCCCAATACACAACCTCTACATACATCGCCTCGTTTGGTACTTAATTTTGGAACTCTTGTGACGGTTCCTCTAAGAATTCTTAGAGCCCCATGGTGTAAGTGCCTCATCCTCCTGTGCCATAGTTCATTAAAATCATTTTCCCCATTGTTGCCTATCAATGCCATTGGAGATTCTAGCTATAATTTATACAGTCTATTACTTCTGACTCCAATTCGGGCCGCCTTCTTCCAAATCAGATGTTTGACATATACTTTCTTCCCAATGAAGTATACATCATAGCCCTTATTCTGTAACTAAGATACAAAGAGTAAATTCATTCCCAATCTAGGCACATGCAGCACATTGGTAGCTCGTATTTGAAAAACTACAAATATCCAGGCACATGATCTCTTGCTTCTATTTGAAAAACTACAGTACCTCTTCTTACGGGTGTACATTTTGCCTTATTTCCCATGGTGATTTGGAAGTTCATTTGTTCTTCTTGATAGCTCGAAAAACATTCTCGTATCCCTGTCATGTGCGCAGAAGTCCCGCTATCAATATACCAAACCTCAGAGGAAGCAGAACTTGACAAGCAAGCGACTTCTTCTTCTAGTCTGGAAGCCAACACAAAACTGTCGTGATCCATTATATTCTTCGTGCTTTCCTCTTTCCCAGGAGAACTATCTAGATCCCTTTGAGTTGCTGTGCTAGCATCCTGTTCATGACTCATCGCAGATTCTCTAATCCTATTGACTGATCTCAGCTCTGATACCATGTGAAAATTTCTAACATGAAATTCTACTACAGCAACTGATTTATTTCGCCTACTTATTTTCCACAAGTTATTTACAAAACCCTTCAGTAAACATCAAAGTAAATTCTACTGCAGTTGTCGCATAATAGCATAGAGAAAAGAACTGTGAAATAGAAGCACAAGAATCAATCACATCAACACAATTGTTTTTGGACAATAGTCCCCTGAAAAACCCAATGTGGGAAAACCGGTGCAGTGGATGAGGGTTTATTTATTATTCTTCAGCAACAATCTCTTTACAAGGAGTGATTAGCAAAACATAGAGAAATTTTTGTGAAGACACCTGAGATCATTTTCCTCCACCCTTTGGAGAAATTTTGACACCCAAGAGACCCTCCAGCGTCCTCTACGTCATCTCTGCGTGAAGGTTGCACGAGGACTTTGTCCCTCATTGCGCTGCCTCTCTGAGTTGTCCCTCTGATGCACTGCATCCCCTCCTCCTCACTCTCCCACTGATGTTGTTACCCCCCTCTTCCTTCACCCTGCAACTCTCCCTCTAAAATCGAACTCTTACTTCTTGAGAATCAATTTCCCTCGGGTTACTAAGTATTTGCCCAATGTACCTCCAAATGACTCTCAAGTCTTCATTTATACTTTTCCTGTTGAGATATCAACGGTCGTGATCTAATCGCTAATCAACGGCTACCACTAAATTAGACTTGATTCTCGTCTCTTAGAAGCTTCTCACACATATTTTCATTAATACCCATTAATATTTTAATTTTCCTAAATTTACACTTAGGAACCCCATTAAAAATATTAATTATTTTGATAAAATACAATCCAGGTGGAATTTCACCAAACGATTTCTGGGTCTTGGAGATCTCATGTGTTCTAGCTCCTCCACAAAATTTTGGGGCTAGAGCACATCCGATGCTACCCAAAAATCAACAATTCAGATGTCTACAATGAGAGAACTCAGCCTATATTTATAGTGATTTTACTCAATCATGAAGCGACACGTCCCTTAGAGGATCCAACCTATCTTTGGTGAGCCTACTCAAGTCGGCTTGTAGATTTTTCCATTTTTTAACATATTTAAATTTTAAAAATTAATATCTTCACAACGACAAGGAATTGGAGGGCAAGTAGATACTCATTGGAAAGATATTGAAACCCTCTATCAGCTAGTGTAAGAAACATATCAAGCTCTTGTTTCTAATGTCAAGAATGAAATGTTCATTTATGACAGACTTTAGAATTTTATGACAACCCTTAGAGTTTCAGAGCATTGTCTTCTAAATTAGGCATCCTTCTCATGATTAGGGCATTGGATTTTAAGATTTATTTATTTGGAACAAGGCTAGGGCATTATTAGGATTAGGACTTCTTTATCATTAAGATAGGGATATATGTAGCTAGGGTTTTATGGACCTCTTTAGGGCATCAAACTTAGGGATGCACTTTAGGGTTTAGACATGCTTAGGTCTTCTTCATAGACTTAGGGTTTCATTTATTCAAGACTAAGGTTTATTAGGGCCACCATCAAGGGCTTCATCATTCTTCATCTAGGGTTCAACACAGCTAAGGTTTTCACTTAGAATCCTAGGGTTTCATCTAGCGCATGCTTCAACACTGCATCTAGGTTGTCATCTTATTAACATCAATGACAACTTTATCCAACAAGGAGGACCTCTAGACTCCTTGTTTCAGCTGGTAGTTGGTGTTTATTCCCTTGAGAAAGACCACCTCGGTCCCTAGAATTTGGCTTGGGGGTGACAATTGTAAGTAGCTTGGCTGCATCTTGTATATGGTTAGGTGGAAAGTTGTAGTCCCGAACTCAATTTCCCATCTTCAATATAATTTTCAAGATAAGTTATTCTTATGCATAATCATGTATGGATTTCATGTTAAAGTGTGAATGAATGGTATGAAATTGGTTTGCATGAAAAGCTTTGTTTCACTTGTATACACAAGCTGAATGGCAGGTTATGGTCCATATGAGGATATATTGAAGCATATCATCCTCCTCAATTGACTCATGTTCAATCGTCACAAGTGACTCATCTCCCTAAATGTCTCCCATACGCTCCACTGGTTGTTCACTATACACACTGGAATACATATGGTCTATTGCCAACAACTCCACATGAATGCTCATGCTCCTCATAGGCATCCTCGTATGACCCCATGGACTCATCCAAAGAAGAATCCTCATCCTAAAAGTCAAAATGAATCTCCTCCTACTCTACCTCTACCGTCTCCTCTGCATCACTCAAGCATGAGTGGACAGGTCCCCAAGGTTCCTTGCAGATGAAGCAAAGACCCTTCCTCCTCATCTCATTCTTGCTACATGATTGGTCACCACAAATCTACTGCAACTCCTCCTGGGTCAACCATCTCCTGAACAGCTCAATGTTTTGCTCAACTAACCTTTCAGCTAGTTCATAAGTAGCAACTGAAACCAATTGTTCCTCTTTCCAAATGACCAACAACTTAGACTACAACCTCCTGCAAATGGCATCATGGCCTCCCATACATGAGGACAAAATGGACTAAATGTGTGTTATGACTGTGTCAGGGTGATGTTTCCTAATGCTGAAAAAGCATTGGAACACCTGCAGGATCAAATCGTCACACTCCAGCTCAAGCATGAGGTCATAAGATCTAACCAAGGCCATGACTTCTAGAATCTCTAGACTTTTCCCAAATGTAGGTCCGTCATTGTTATCCAAATCTTGAAAGGTCTCCACTATCAGTGTAAAGATTCTCCTCATAAAGACATTACTGTGAGGAGGTATAGGTGCGGTCAGCATCATGATACTACTAATATAAGAAGCAACTCGAAGTTTGACCCCTACACAAGGATGCTCCAAAATTTTGTGTTGTATGAGAGCAAGCATGGCTGGTTTTAGAACCCGTTGTCCATGATTTTGTCAACAATCCAAGGAAGCAGTGTACAAGCAAGTCGAGAAATTTTTTCAAAGATCAAAGTCATCAGCCAGCGTGAATACATCATTGTAAACCCAATTTATGCAGGGTCTATTGTAAATGATGTTAGTATGACCATTTAATTATGTAACAACACCTATTTAAGCCTTTGATTTTGGCAAAGGATTTCATCCTAAGAAGTTTTTTAACCTCCCTATATTATGTGTGTTTGTAAACACACAAAATCGGCAGAGTTTTTCTTCCAGCTTAAAACCCAAAGCTAGGGTAGAATTCATTGACAAAGTCTCAGGTGAGTCCTAGTGTTTATCGAGTCTAATGTAGAAGTGTTTTTAGGAATAATTTTAATCCATGGTCCCTCGCAATCAAAAACCATGGCTAAATCAGTGTTATAAGAACCGTACTACACTGCCAATTCAAGCTGATCCAACCGTTTTGAGGTAAAAACAGTTTGAACCGATGACTTGAACCATTTTTGTCTGGTTCGGTACGGTAAAGCCACATAGAACGCAGCGAGTAGGGCTTGTTTTGTTTTCTTCTTTTAATGTTTATAATAGCTAGACACTAGCCCAGAATAGGTGCATATTATTCAAGCATATGGCCCTATTATTGCTATGCATTTCATGGTAATCTTAAATTCTTAAAGTAAAAGAGATAAAGGAGAATCTCTTTTTTACTTAAATTTTTAACATTACCATGAAATAACTCAGGATTTTTGAGAGTGGTTTTGACCTCATTGGATTTCATATGGAGAAAGTAGAATTTTAGATCTCACTCAAAATCCAACGGACTTAACAGTTTTCCAGGATTTCAGGATTGGAGGGATTGCAATGCTACATTGGATTTTCTCATGTGCGAATGTATGGAACTATTATTTAACCAAGAGAACCAAGCCCTCTATGTACCTTGATGTTAGTGGCATTGGTTGTTGAACTCCTCTATCATGAGCCTACTAAAAAAGAAACCATCACTCAAACAAAATCTTCACTTGATATGCTATGAGTTTTCTATCTTATTTTAATGCTTAGAGGAATATATTGATGACGAAGATCCCATTATAGGGAATGATTTTGATGATATGTAGGTATTTTTTGTAACATAATTTTTTTTGGATGCTAGAGGCCATGTGAAGCTTGTTTGCTAATGTATTTTCGATTTAGAGATGGATTGCACTCGGTGCTATTTTGGTTATGTGCACCCTTACATGCTATATAAATGAGAAATTTTGCTTATTTGTGTATGAAGGCTTGGATTCATATGGATGCACATGAATAAATATGTTTTTCATTAAAATTTGAATATTTTATGTGTTTTTAGTTGACCAATTTTTTGGTCTGGTTTTTCACTGGTTTACGTACGGTTCTAACCAGTTCCCAGTCCAAGGGGTCTAGTAGTTCAACGACCAGTCCAGTTTTGATAAGTATGGGCTAAATTATTTTATTATAAGCACACTTGGTTTCATACAAGATCATATTGTGTCATAGAATTGGAATGTCTTCAAGGTGTGGTCTAAATGTGTATTTCCCCTTCTAAGGGTTGAATCAATTGTAAAATTTTGATCTAAAAATATTTTAATGCATGGTCCTTCGAAATCAAAAACCATGGCTAAAATATTTGAGGGCGTAAAAATAATTAAATCCCATCCAAAGTCCATTAATTAAGTTTTTTGACAAAATTAAATAAAAATCCTAGGCCAAAAAATTAATTAATTTTGAGTAAAAAATAATTATAAAGAAACGAATTTCTCTCCAAGTGGAAAATAATAAAAAAAAATTGTGAGTAAAAACGAAGTCAAATTTTGGAGGCCCTCCACCATGGGAAAATTGAATATTTTAAAAGAAATTGAGCCCTTGGACCTTGGTAGTTAAGTCAAAGTCATTTTTTTTAGAAAATTACTTCAAAATATTAATTTTTCGATTAATATGAAATGGTTTTCGCACGAAGCGAGTTGCGTCTAACTAGGATGACGAGCACTACGCGATCATCAAAGTTCTACACCGATCCGACAACTTCAAATTTTGAGTTATTTTTTAAGCACTTGATCAATCAGGATGCATAAGGGGGAAGACATAGATCCTTTCCTCACAAAGATTCAAGATGTTTGAGACCAACTTGCAGTTGTTAGAGCAGCACCTCAACCAACAGAGCTAGTGAGATTGGCAATGAACAATGTCTCTGAGGAGTGGCATGTTTTTGTCTAAAGTATATTGGCCATAGGCAAGCTACCAGATTGGGATAAGATGTGGGTCGATTTGCAGCAGGAGTTGACGCGAGCTTTGCTAAAGAGCTCCATTAGCGGCAGTAATAGCAGCGGACTGAAGGCGGTGGAGGAGGAAGAGGATGTGCCCTTGCATCGAAGTGTCCCAGTCAAGCGCACGGAGACCACATAAAGAAGGACCTGTCAAAGGTCAAGTGCTTCAAGTGTGGTGAGCTCGATCACTACAACACGCAGTGTTCTCTCAGGAAGAATGACAAGTTGGAGAAGCAGGGCTAGCAGGCAGCATCAGCTGAGATCGATAAGTTGTCCTCCAAGTTGGAGGAAGACTTCGGGATGTTGGCAGCCATACCTCTAGGAGTGAGGTAGGGTGACTTGGGGTTGTAGCCCCAAAGAGCTACAGATTTGGGCAAGGTCCTCGAGGAGTCCACCTCATGGATCAATACCTTGCTACAGGTGCCCACAATATACAATAGCAGGATGGATCAGTGTCAGTTGATGCAGTCAATCCCAGAGTGACAGTAGCAGACTAGTTGCAGTCAGATATAGAGGAGCGCAATGCATAGTTGGCAGCAGTGCAGAGAGGCATAGTGTAGAGTTAGCAGCAACGTTGATTCTTCAGAGACAGTGGAGGCTAGTAGCAGTTAGGACTTGTGAGACAGATGCATCATGTTGAACACAGTTGATTTAGTATTTTGGATGCTTTTTAGTTGCAAATGTTGCAGTTGCAACAATAACCTATGAGAGGTAGTTGCAATGGAGACACATTGTTGGCAGTGGTATGGCAATGTCAGCAGCAGCACATATGCAGCATCAGAGTTGCGGACTAGTTGGTGGGCAGGAACAGCAAGACATCAGCAGCGTAACAGAGATGATACAACAATAGAGTTTTGTGGCAAAGTGTGCAGCACTAGAACACATTCCTCACTAAGGGGGAGTGTTAGTTTTTATAGCATCGGATGTCTTCTAACCACGAAATTTGGTGGAGAGGCTAGAATACATGAGATCTCCAAGAACATGGAATTGTTTCTGGAAATTCCACCTAGAAGTGACTTAATTAGATTATTAACCATTTTTTAATGTTTCCTAAGCCTAAACTTAGGAAAATTGGTTAATTAATCAGTATTAATTAATTCAAGGTGAGAATCATCTAGAAACGCACACAAATTGATTCCAAGATGATCCTATCCATCGACTAAGTTTTAATCTTGGTCATTGGACCTCCAATAGTGGATTATAAGAGGAAATTGAGGAGCACGCTTGAGAACACCAGAAATTCGATTTCCTTGGCAGATCGATTTCCAAAGTAGCAACAGTAAGTTGTCGGACAGTGAGAGATCGACGCAATGAGTGGGGCATGATAGTGAGTCTGGAGGAGATTTTCCAGGTCCAGAGTGACAGGAGTGATCCACGAAGACGCAGCACAGACACTGCACAGAAGTTGACGCAAAGCAATTCAATTTAACTGAGGAGGAGGTCGATTCAATTTCCAGAGGTCGGGAAAGTCTTCTAGAGGGCCGGAGAGTCACTTCAAGCAGCAGAGGTAGGCTAGACGGCTTGCTCTGAGACAGAGTCGAGCCACACGTGTGAGAGACAGCGCAAAGGCAACGCAAAAGGGCTCACGTTGGGGTTTAGACAACCAGTTTTCTTTAGAAGCCAATGTCGACATAGATTGTGGAGTGAGATAATTTTTTCTCTCTAATTGTTTCTGTCAGATACTTGTTGATTGGATTGTCAGTTGGGCATCCATAGATTGTACTCAGATTTCAATACTACATAATAAAATAAAACCCTCATCTATTGCACCAGCTTTCTCGCATTGGGTTTATTTGTGGACTTTTGTCCAAAAACAACAGTGTTATTTTTATGTGTGTGCTAGCATTTTCTCAATTCCAATGTTATTTATATTCCACAATTTTATTTGTGAAGGTTGCAACGTTTTTATTTCGATGTTGTCGTAGCAATAAACTGAATAATTCATTTACTAGTTAGGAGAAATAATCCAGTTGCTGCAATAGGATTCTAATTTATGGAATTTCCATAGGTAGAGCTCATGTTTGCCTTTGCCCACATGCTAAATTCTTGCATCCCAGCCATCTTTTGCATTTTGTGGTACATTTCATGTTGTAAGTGGTCAAATTATGCGTTCAACTTTCTTTTTAGCTACATCAGCCTCCAAGGCATTGTTTCAAGCCCAACCCAACATGTGGACAAGGGGAGGGAGAGGCTAACACCGTGTGGACCCAATGCACAAATCTAGACCCAAATGGGAAAAGTGAGAACAGGGATTATAATAGGCAAAGCGGAGCGAGATATATAGTATCGAGAAGTGGGACGACGCAACTAAAATCGGGTTTTCCCATGTAGTGCTACTCCTAAAGCTAGTAGCCAACAGAGGAGATCCCACAGGACTAGGATACAAGATTAACCACCAAGTTGGGACAAGGGAACAAGAGTACAATACAAGCCCATTCTTTCCGTCGATTCCCCCCACTAATCCATGTCTAAATGTGCCCAAGAAAAACAAGCATGAACACCGAACTACGTAATGAAAAGTCATACCTTCAAGATTGGAAGGTCCATCTTCAAACATACGGTCATAATATATGAGCGAGGGCCCAATGGATGGCTCAGGTGGTGGTTAGAAAAGGAATGAGCACAAGGCAAACTATGTGACTCATGATTTGGAGTTAGTTGCCATTATTCATGCATTGAAGATGTGGAGGCATTACCTCCTTGGCTAAAGACTCACACTTACGATAGATCATGGGGGACTAAAATACCTGTTTGATCAACCTAAGTTGAATGCTGAAAAAACTAGATGGTTAGCTACAATTGATGACTTTGACTTCAAAATCAAGTACATTAAAGGAAAGATGAACCGAGTTGCTAATGAACTCAATAGAAGGGTTCAGTGTAATTACTTGGTAGCCATAAGTTCTTATGGAGTAGACTTGCTAAAGTTAAACATGCAAGGCGACAGGATGAGAAGTATCAGCAGATCAAAGAAATGCTACAGCAAAGCAGTGAGAATGGAGGAGATGAGGGATATCATCTCACGAATGGAGAGAGAGATATCCCAAAACTTTGATTTTGTCTTTCCCTTCCTTCTTGACCAAACCCGCACTCCTTTTAGCCTCCTCCTTCGCACTTTTCCCAGCTCTTTCTTAGATATCGAACTTCTGTGAGAGAGTGAGTCCAAATGAATTTGATCTACTTCAATATATAGGCTTTTGGCGAGGTCGAATTGCTTAGTTGAGGCCGACTTGGTGTGGAGGTTACATAATTCATCTTTCACTCAAAAATAGTTATTTTTACATCGTTCGAAAGCCCAAGAAGGGTTTCACAAAATATGCAATGACTCTAATGAATCTTTATTAATCCTAGGAGTCCATAATGGGGACTCTGACTAATAAAATGATGACCCAAGCATGAAACCCATGCTTTAATAAGTCATTGTTACAATAATAAAAATTCTTTGGACAAATACATTTTTTGAAGATCATAGTTACATTTTTCAACAAAGTCCACCAACTCAACTAATGAGGTGGCACAAGTCTTCATAAAAGAGATTGTGAGACTGCATGGAGTTTCCAAGAAAATTATTTCAAGCAAAGATGCAAAATTTACTTTCAAGTTTTGGAAGGAACTATTTGCAAGATTGGGGACTGAATTA
This sequence comes from Pinus taeda, assembly GCA_000404065.3. Lineage (NCBI taxonomy): Eukaryota > Viridiplantae > Streptophyta > Pinopsida > Pinales > Pinaceae > Pinus > Pinus taeda. The sequence continues at coordinate 60,552 of APFE030115021.1, read as the reverse complement.
ACATTCAGCACATATCATTTGCAAATGGATGGGCAAACAAAGAGAGTAAACCAAATCCTCGAGGACATGTTGAGGATGTATGTAATGCACCAGCAAAAGAAGTGGGAAGAGTATCTTCCACCTGTAGAGTTTGTATATAATAATGGGTACCAAGAGTCTTCAAAGATGAGCCCATTTGAGGCATTGTATGGAAGGAGTGGTAATACTCCTATCAATTGGAGTGCTCCAGTGAACGGGGTCCTTATCGGACCTGATATGTTAAAAGAGATGGAGCAAAAGATGCAAGTTATTAGGGATAATTTAAAGGTAGTGCAGGACAGGCAGAAGAGTTATGCAAATCAGCATAGGATGCATAAATAGTTCCAAGTTGGGGAACATGCTTACTTAAGAGTTAGACCCAAGAAAATCTCCTTGAAGATTGGGTCATGTGCCAAGCTGGCACCACGATTTTGCGGACCTTTTGAGATCCTGGAGAGGATTGGACCAGTGACCTATAGGTTGGCCTTACCTACTCCTCTTAAAGTCCATGATGTTTTTTGTGTTTCTTTGCTTAAAAGATATGTATAGGATTCTAATCATGTTATTGATTGGTCTACACTACAGGTATAACTAGAGGGAGGGTTACAGCTAGAGTCATTGTGCATTCTAGACTAGAGCAATCTCATGCTCTGAAATAAAGTCATAGAACAAGTCAAAGTGCAATGGAAACACTTTTGACCCAAGGAAGCCATTTGGGAAATAGTTGATGCCATGAAGACAACTTATCCATTTTTGTTTGTCTGTTGAGGAAAATGTTCATATGTATATGTAAATACTGTAAGGAGTTGTAAATATAAAGCTCTAAGGACAATATGTTGTTGTTTCCTTTATTTAGCATGTTTGCTTTGTGAATATGGATAGAGAACACCGAGGACGGTGTTCTCCCAAGGGGGAGGGATCTGCAACAACCCAACTCATAATTGGCTTGATCTTTCCTTTTAAATTACCTCATGTATTTGAATTTTGAAAATCAAAATTTGTTGAGTGAGGGACATGGATTCCAAGTGATTGAGGGAGGACAATTCCTTGGGATATTCAGCGTACTTGCTGAAGGAAGAAACTGGACAGAATGGACAACCATTGAAGGTTGGTTGCTGAGCTTTAAAAGCACTAGAATGGTGTGTTGAATGGGACTGTTGTTGGGAATTTATGGATTGCAATATAGGGGACAAAGCCCATGCTAGCTTGGTAATCGCAACAAAAAGAAAAAGGACAAAGAGTTAACGCACAACAGTTATGTGTGTGCAGTTGGAAAAACATCTATGTTGCGTGAGTTTCTGGAATTTGAGAATGTAGGGAACATGGGTACTGGTGTCCGGAATGGCTAGAGGTTTCCCAAAAATTTACAAGAAACAACTAATCGGGAGTCGTAATATAATATAATAAAAAAATTAAAAATATAAAAAAACAAATATTTGACAGAGTTACACACCACCTAAAAATGCTTTCTTAGTTGAATTAAACCATTGAATTCCTTCAACTAACTAGTTTATGGATAAGTTAAACAACTATTCTTCCTTGCAACTACATCTTCTGCTCATCAATTTAGATTGTCTATCGACTTTTTCACTCTCGTCAATTACAAAATAACTATAGTTGCAAAAAAAATGTTCAAAAATGTACCAAGAGAATTCCTACACAAGATGCCCCATGAATTAGGATAGCTATGTAAGATGATTTGATAAAAGTCTATATGAATAAGTTCATCAAACTTGTTTTATTTTATATTGTGTTTAAGTTTTTTTCTTAGCCTGTGATGAATTATGTGAATAGTTTGAAATAGGTCGACACAATAATTTTAAATGTGATTTTTTTACAGAAATATTTTCAAAATAAACATTAACATTATGATATTCAATAAATATGATATTGTTTAACCAATGGTTAGCATGAAATTCATGTTTGTCTTAGTTGCATTGATTACAAAAAAAACTATCCCAACTTAATGAAGTCATTACTCGTCAACACAAAATTTGTGAAAGATAAAAAGTGGCTTGTTCTCAAAACTTATTGTTACACATCACCTTGGAAACGTGAGAACCCCAAAAACTCAATCAACACTGCTACCGGAACTGTCCCGTTGTCGCTCCTGCTAAAAACGGAACATTCCCCTGCAATTCCAAAGCTCCCAAGAGCGCGGGAACCATTGGAAAGGGTTTCCCACCTCTCGGGAGCAGTTCCAGTGTCAGAGAAAAACACCAAGGGGGTCAACCTGGGGAAAAAGGGTGAAGTTAGACAACACGTTAGAGGCATATGCACACAACAAGGAAAAAGGAAAGAGAAAGAAAAATTTCTCTAGGAACAGGAAGATGAACCCGAGAGCAGAGGGAAAGAAATTTGCGAAGAGGAACAGTGTGTTCTTATCAACTTGTGGTTTTGACACTCAGGCGCATAGGAGGGACACCAGAGAGGCTCATTGGTGAACCTTGACATGTTCAACACTGTGTATCAAAGGCATATCAGACACACAATGCAGAGAAGTATCTAGCGCTCTGCAAGAAAGAGCAGAAGGGCGTGTCTGGGCTTAACAAGCAGACAACAGTATTTACATGCAGTGTGGAAGACATTGGCTTCTTTCACCACTCTCAGAAGGCTATCATACCTTCAGTTGAACAATAAGAGTATGGGAGGAATTCTCGTTCAAGGGTAAATTTCAGGATATCTCGAGAGGTTGGAGGGTGCAGATGGCGTTCTCTAGAGTCCCTTGACACCATAGGGTAGATATTTAACCCTTAGAATCCTGGTAAATGAAATTTTGGAGTCTTCTTTGCTTGTTTATTTGATTTAGCAGTGGGTTCTCGATTCCCTTCATTAGGTGGAACCATTGTGTTGCATGTTGCCAGGGTGGAGGTGAAGTCTCTTGACTCCCTGGAGTGTGTGTGTGTGTGTGTGTGTGTGTGTGTGTGCATTATTGGATAGTTGGAGGTTGGAGGCAATTGGCCTCTAGATTCCCTGTTTATTGGTTAACTGCTTTGTAGCTGGTGGGTGAAGGTAGGACGACCTATAGAGTCCCTGTTTTTGCTGGTAGTTGGTGTTTATTCCCTTGAGAAAGACCACCTCAATCCCTAGAATTTGGCTAGAGGGTGACAACTGCAAATAGCTTGGCTGCAGCTTGTCTGTGTGGGTGGAGAGTTGTAGTCCCGAACTAAATTGCCCATCTTCAATATAAATTGCAAGATAAGTTATTCTTATGCATACTCTTGTACGGATTTCATGTTAAAGTGTGAATGAATCGTATGTTATTGGTTTGCATGACAAGCCTTGTTTCACTTGTATACACAAGCTGAATGGCAGGTTATGGTCCATATGAGGACATATTGATAAGCATGAATGTTTCATAGGATTAATGGCCTTATGCTAACATTTTGCTGCAAAGAAATGCTCACTTGTGATAGTGTTGAGATTGCACTAGTGAAATGCTTGACGAGTGAAGTCAATGGCCATTGTGGGATGTTGTCATCTTGTGATGATTAAATGTTAAGATTTAAGTCAGTCTTGTCATGGGTTGTTGTATACTTGTCGTTGATAACTCCCATAGTTGCATCCTTTTTACTTGAACATGAGTATATGCAAGTGGTGTTGAATCTTTGTTCATTATTGTTCAGCTGGTGGAGCTGATAGAGTCAAGGAAATAGGTTTCCTATTGTTGGAGAGTTATTCTTCTCTTTGTGTTCATAGGAAGAACTGTTATTAGAAGTGGTTCTGCTTTGGTGTCTTTCCTTAAGGGAATGCTCATCAAGTTTTCCTTAAAATATTTTCTCAGGAGTTCAATGGCCCCGAAGTGATACTATCGGCGTTTGAAATACCTGAGAAGCCCAGAAAAATCGTGAAGGAAAGCGACCTTTGGAACTCTGTAAAATGCTGAAAATGGTTTGGAATTTGAGCTTCTGGACACACAAGTCAGAGGTCGAGAGATCGGCCAGGTAGGTTGAACCTCGGCGGGCCTCTGCCCTGACCTGAGTCACGATGACTGTGCGGTTGGTGAGAGTTGGGGTGCAGCCACAGTAGGGAGGTTAGCCAGGTCGAGGGTTGGCGCTGATCCCGACCCAGTGTTTTATCGCGCCAAGGGGAGGGTCGACCCCAACTTAGGTCGAGGGTCAAGCTCGAAAATGGTAACAAAAAAGGCGTGTGCCAGTGGGAAAGGCAAACCTCTAACCTCTAGTCAGCGGCCACATGGGCCTCTAGGCAGTTTCCATGTGGAGGGTAAGGTGATGTGGAAGGTGAGCAAGGTTTATCTTTAAGGAGGCATAACTCTCAATCTGAAATTCATATTGAGGCAAGGTTTATATTATTGGAATCATCTAGAAGAGATGGACATAACGATGGTGTCTAATTAGAGTTTCAAGAAGGTCGGGAAAAGCAAAACTTTTAGGTCTCATTCCCATAGCTACATTTTGGGAGTAGGATCTACATAGTAACTACCTCCTTATAACTCTGGAAGGGTTATGGGGTTCAGAGCATATCCTCTTGCTTTGTCTGCTCAAAACTACACAGCCCCTCAAAGTCCAACACAACATATATGTGTATCTCTGTTTTCTCTTGCAGTCATCCACACTCCAGTTGTACACCTTCCACCTGCCACATCTAAAAGAGACCCTGACAACTGATTTAACAAGTAATATTTTCCACTGCGTTGTTTTCCCATGGATGATATCACCATAATATCGCCCTCCAATTTTTAAGAACTATATCATAAATGCACAAACTAATCAAATTTGCCAGAGATAAGTTGTCTTCATAACTCATCTCCAATGGTATTTGTAGCTAGTCCTTGAGAGCAAGCAATACATTGTTTTCTGCTCGAGCTACTTTGATAGGAAAAACGCAACCAAGGTTTCGAATCCATGATCACATAGCCTTAGTTATCAAGCCTATTAGATCAACTGAGCCCCGAGATATCCATGGTTCAAATTTTTTTACATCCATTTGAGAAATCTTTACCTTTTTCCTTCTCCAGTTGTTGACGAGTCTGTTTCATCCCTCATTTGCCAATTAAAATGGATGGTGATAGTGAGATTCTCTAATGAGACTCTTCCATCGCTAAGGCCCTTTGTAGAAAGTACTTCTCACATGCATAGTATATTAGAAACAGATAACTCTTCCAATAATCAACCTGTCACATTCAACTAGATAGGCATGAGCAATCCAAACTCTTGGGAAAATAAATACCATAGTTATAAACAAGCTCTGTTGGAAACTGAAAGAAGAAACCCAGTACCTCTCCAAATCACGAATGACCAACTTGCCTTTGGGCGTCTTCCTTCTACCTCAAGCCACTCTTCCTTACAAAATACAAAGCCTCAGCATACTTGTAAATCTAGCAAAAATTAACAGATTTTCCATTCTGAAAAATATACAGAATACCCAGAATGCATTGATAAAATAAAAGTTGTATAGGGAGCCCCTAAGTCTGCAGATATGTGTATTTTTTGTTACACTGCCAAAAGAAAATACAGAAATGACAGTGAAAATACCAATAGGAAAACTTTCAATTGTTCCCCAATGAAACCTTCTAACCACTCCTTGTTGTCAGTGTCAGTGTCATGAAAAAATTAAACAAGAATATATGCCAGTCAGATCATCCTGAACTAACACAAGTGTTTCTAGTTGAACTATTCAAATCTTCAAGCAAGTTTAACAACCAAGAATTTAGATGATGTTCATAAGAATCTTTTAGGAAATATTTGCTTCTAATAAACCCTGAAAGAGAAGAGCTACAAATACTTTCCGACAAATTGGACATACTATCCCATGTCCTGAGTGATGTTGAAGAAATAAAAAAAGGACATAGAAAAGCTTAATATTAGGCTTTCGATTCTTGAAAATCTATTTCAGAGTTATAGAACTCTCTAAGTCATTTCAGAAGCAAGTTAGAAATCTTGCTGCCTTTTATCCATTCCGAAAAATATCCCTAAATATGATACTAAGCCTAGTCACAGAAGGTAAAAATCATTTGATCTATTTGCTTGTGAAGTTGAACTAGAACTACAACCTGAATGGGATTTCGGGATATCAAACAATTTGTTTTCTCTTTTTTGAAAGACATGAATACAGTCAGTCATTGGGATGCTTTGTTGCCAAATAAGAAAAAATACTTAGATATTTTGGCTTTAGGGATTGAAGGCCCTGAAGAATTTGATGAAATTATGGGAGAATCCTTTACAAACACATCAAGGCTAACTAATATAGGGAGCCTTGGCATCGAAGGAATGAATAGACTCATAGCCACAATGCTAGAACCTCCTATACTTAATATAGGATGTCAAAGCAGAGAAGAAATTAAAGAAGCATTACAACTTCTAGGAAATTGGAGTATTGCTAAGAAAGTTGAAGATAGTACAATTACTCCAAAGCATATGTCTAATCTCCTTATTGCAGGGTTTACTGGTCTTGCATGGGAATGGTGACACTAGTTGCCTCAGACAACCAAAGATGAATTCTTAAACTCCCCCACTGCTACCAGTGATTTCCATGAAGCCTCAAGACTGCAATTCTATGGTGCTAAGAAAGTTGGATCAGATGCAGAGCATCTTCAATCTCTCTTCATGTCTCAGATATTAGGATATTTGTCTCTTAGGCATAAATATTTATGTTACATGCAGAAATTACTTATAGAAGCAAGAAAAGCCATTGATCCTACTTATATCAAATATTATATTCGTAGTTTCCCAGCTGCCCTTCCACATGCAGTAGAGCAATACATTAAGGATAAAGATATATGGTTGTAAGGCATGAACCTTACCATGGCATATTCTCATATATATGTTGTGATTCAAGAACATTTCCTTGAGAAAAGAGTATCAAAAGATTTTAAAAGGCTTCATAATATGTTAATCCTCCTTTGTGAAAAAATGTGGGAAAAATGCCAAAATGGGGATATGGTGCTTTCAACAGAGGACATCAATGCATAAATTATGCATCCGACTACTACAAACGATGAAAACATAAGAAGAAAAAATATAAGTACTCTTTTAAGTCTTGTTGGGCTTCTGACCCTCCTACTAAATACTATAAGAGCTCTAAAACCCACTACCATAAACGCTCTTTTCCAAAGAAACCTTATCTCAAAAGACGATCTACCCCAAGAAAATTTGTTCTCTGCTATAATTTCCATAAACCAGGACATTAGGAAAACAAGTGTTCCAAGAAAACCAAAATCCCTCATCTTTCTGCTCTTTTCGCTGAAGACCTCAATCCAGAATGGTGGGATCTTTGTTTTATTCATTCTACTACTCCTACACAATCTGATGATAGCATCCTTCCCACTTGATGAAGATAATAATTCTTCTTCCACTACTTCCGACTCAAATATTGAACACCTTGTTGATCAATTTTGTCTTCTAGATCCACAAAATTGGGAGGGAGATAAGACCCCGACAATTCCTTCAGAAAATCCCCAATATCCAAGCTTTGAAGAATACTGCCAAAATCTACAAACTCTAAGGCCACAATATGATATTTTCCTGTTCACTGTTACCAAACAGAAAAGTCTTGAAGAAATATTGGAAGAAATCTGTCAAAAGCTAGGCACTCTTCCTGTTTGGCAAGTACAAGAGAGGATTGCATTAAGAGCTTAAAGAGATATGCTCTTATAGGAAGTGGTTAGGCCTACCTCTCAACAACTTGAAAGTTCCAGTAGCTCTCCCTATAGGACAAATCCAGCTGTATACAATCTTGCTAATCTCTGTTTTGACCCTACAAACATTATGATAAGCAACAACTTAGAAGAGATAAAGAGCCTCTTTTACTACTCCAGACTGAAGAACAAAAGAAAATAGCTAAAGAAGCTATAGAAAAGGCCAAAGAGCTTAAAATCCTATTAGAAGCCATCACGCTAGAAGAAACCGTCTCCTCAGACGAAGAAATGTCTAGGGCCTGTTACCCACCACTTTGTGGGTGATATCCCTAGGACAATTGTTTTCTCCACGATGAGCGTTAGCCGACAGCCATCAGCGCCTTGATGCATCCTACTAGCTCGTTCTGCCATTTCTCTGCCACCTATATTGATCGTATGTTTTAAGGTGGGCCTCCCGAACCTTAAGGTATGTCTGGTCATTTGGTAATTGAGTATTGGGTTTACTTATCATGGATACTTCTGGGTATGGATTGATGTGGGGTATTGACAGAAAGAGTGGGCTTATTTTGTGTTTTTGCCCCCTTGATCTCTTTTGGTTGTCACCCTTGGATATTAGTCTCATGGGATCTCCTTTATTGACCATTTGGTTCTAGGATGGTACTACTTGGGAAGCCCCGACTTTGGGTGCGTTGTCTCACTCCCTTACCCGCACATATTACTCCCTTTCCACTAACTATACCCCCATTCATCTTTTCTCCTGCCTGGGTCCACATTTCCATTTTGAGTCCACATAAGGCCAACCTCCCTTTCCCCTTGCCCCCACCTTGGGTCAGGCCTAGAATGATGCCTCGGAGGTTGAAACAATTAAAATAAAAAGTGAAAAGCAGAATTGGCCACATTTAACAGGAAATTGTACCACAAAATGCAAAAGATGGTCGGGACACAAATAATTAGCACGTGGGCAAAAGCCATTACATGAGCTCTACCCTAATCCATGAGCATAACCCTGGTTCCATAGGCCCTAGATGAGCCTCCTTTATCATTCAAGAACTCATGATTGTCCCATCCCCTGGAGGGCAATGAACCGCCCTACCTAAAGGGGGTAATCACTGCTATATCTTACACATCATGCTCTTGTCCTTTGAGACTCGAGCAGTTCATTAAAGAAAATTCATAAAAGGCAAAAGGTATAAAAAGAAGGGTGGAAACATCAAAGTCGGGGCACCTCATGTACCACGATTGCCCCCTCCTATACATTACATACCAAGGTGTGGGCTTTCCCTTATCTAGCTAACCCTATGCCCCATTATGTGGCCCAAGACTGTCCCTCTCATTCCCTATTCCATCTCACTTATTTGTCACTTGTTAACCCCCTTTGGAGCTTGGAGACACTAGGACATGCCAAAGCCCATTACGAAGGGGCATGCCATTATGAAGTGCCCACTTTGTTATCCATAACTTGTAAGCTCTTCTATCCAATTATTTTATTGACTGGTTGTAATGGAAGCCTAGGGTACGCATTGGATCTTATGCAGGATTGCAGGTGGTTTCCATTTCGGTTTGGTTTCCCTATATGGGATTCTAACCCCCAGAGGTCTACATTGGCGCATATAGGGTGTGCATAGAGAGCCAATGTTATATGAATGAAATGCCCTAGAGATTATTTGTCTCGATAAGATTGTATCATTTGCTTTGAAGTATAAATGCTTGAAGGTCACTTTTCTTTTCTTTCTTTTAACATTAAATGAAGTTGACTTTCTGAACCTCCTTGATCAAGAAACCATGTTCTTACTCATCGTCATCCTTGACTCCATATCCCCAAGTGAATTAGGCGTTGATCCCTCAAAAACAATGATCATTTTAACCCTCTTTTTACCATTTTCCCCCTTTTCCCCAGGTCTAGCCCCATTAGGTCACCTAAGGCATCAATTTCTCGAGCATTGACCCAAGGAAAAACTTCGATCTCCTATAGCCTACTGCTCTGGTGGGTTCCTTCCCTCTCCTCCAAATTTGAGACAATTCTAATGGTGGAATCTCCGAGAATCCCAAGCCCTAGCTCTAGGATCGAATTTTGCCTAAGTATCCTCAAGGCTAGACCTCAATAGGATCAATTCAACCATTTGAAGTAAATTTTCTTGTCTAGTCCTTTCCTCTCACTTTGTCAGAGATAGGAACATCATTGGTTGTTGCATTCCATCCTCGAACTTCGACTGGGTCCACTTGGCCTCGTGTGGTCCCAATTCTAAATAAAGATTATTTGTCAAGGACCATTTGGGAATCCAACTTTCCCAAGTATTATAGGGATTGGGAACCTTGTTTATAAGCCTATCCCTTCTACCTCAACCCTCCAATCGTTACCCCTTACCTTTGGTGGACCATGTCCATTGCTTAAAGAACAAGCAAGTTTCATTCTTCACTCCATCCATGGGAAAGGGTTTTCAGGATCACTTCTCACCTATCCATTGACATATACTTTACAAGTGATCTCTACACTACCAGGACTCCTCCCATCAGTGAAATTCCATAAAAAGCAGAGAGACTTAGATGTGGTGGCAATGAGTTAAGCATCCACCGTTTCCCTTAACCTAGCAGTTGCCCTCTTAGGAACCCCTTCAGGGCCCCTGCTGGTTTGAGTGGTAACGTTTCTGGCGCCATTGTCATAGATACGAAATGTGTGTTTTGTTCCCCATACAACAAATTGACATATCATTATTCGTGACTCCATTGGAAGAGCAAGGCCCTAGTTCTTCATTGAACTTTAAGGTGATGCTTGTAGGGTGAAGCAAGCATTTTTCTAGGAATCTTTAATTTCACCGTGGCAACTCCTACATAGGTTTCATGTGTACCTTAAAATGGTTGTCATTCTTTGTAAATTTCCCGCCTTAGACATTGCTAGCATCCTTGGACATCCTAATCATGTCACGGGAAGGATGCTATGTGGGATGCCCGTTTTTTATGGTGATCCACTTTCCGCAAATGACCATGTTGAAAGATTCAATGCACATACTTCAAAGGAGAAAGTGGTTCATCAAGATGTCCTTCTGTTTTTGTTCATGGGATCTCTCAGTGGTCACAACTCATGGCTCCATGGTCATGAACCCAAGAGCATCTCATCTATTGAGGAGTTCATTGATGGCTTTCTTAGTCACTGTCAAGTATACCCTGCATTAAGCATCCAAGAGGAAGCCCTCATCAAGCATCATCAAGACATTAAGAATCTAGGTAATGAGAAACAAGATTAGTCCTCCTTGGGTCCACATAATGGAAATAATGATTTTGGGGACACATGTGTTAGGAACGATGAATTTATGGAAAAAGAAATTAAGAACAACCTTGCCTTTCTCAAGAATATTATTCCTGACGAAACCTCTTTTGAAAACCTTGAGAGAGACGATCCCATTAACCCCTTGGAATATGACATTGAAGATTATTTCCATATTGAAAAGGAGAAATGGGAAATTGTTGGTCCTCAATTTGATTGTGCTCCCATTTACGACACCGACAAGGAGGATGAGGATGAGATTGATCTTCCTTTCCCTTCAGGCACTACTTGTGATGACATACCCATTGATACCCTCGGGAAAGAGAATCTTCATTTTCCTTTGCATAAAGAGGATCAGTTGGAAGTGATCAATTTTCCTTTTAAAAGAGACATAATCTTTGGTACTAAGGACATTGATAGGGCTCCAACTTCTCTTGAGTATGATTCTATGTTCAAATCACTTGAGCCTTTAGATTATGATTTTGGAAAAGCACAACCCGTTGAATACAATATTTCATTCTCCCTTTTTCCTATTAGTCATCATCTTGAGTCTTCATCAAGTGATTCCCTCACCCCTGGTCATATAATCTCAAGTAACTGTGAACCCTTTTCCCCTCCCAAGTATAGTGTCAAGGAGAAGCCCTTCATTGATTACACTTTTTCTCCTTGAATGCACCCTCAAGGTTTTGATCATTCCATATTCCCCCTTCTCTAGTGTAATCATCATGTGCAACCTGCTTGTGTTTCTCCATCTCGTTGGTCTCCCTTTCCTACTAATCATAACCCAACGAAGGTCGTAAGCCATGACGTAAATAATAATGATGGTGGTGGAAGTGATATCCCTGAGGTTGCCATTCATCAAAAGTTTATGAGCTTGGTTGTTGACATCTCTATATTTTGGTTGCAAGAGAAGATCTCATGGACTAGATTACATCTTTTTCTTACCTCTTCTCGCATAATCATCCATGTGTGGGCATCATATTTTCCCACCTCCTGCCCACAACATCCTCCATGTGTTTGGATTTGCATTCGCTTTGGGATTTGCTGCATGAATAATCATATAGGCAGACATATTTATATTGACTTGATGATATGTTGGATGCACTAGCTTTATGATTACACTTAATAATAGCATCGTCATATGCATGTTACGGTAGGATGCATTGCATGATGATTTTTGCATTGGAACTAACTACATATGATGTTTCTCATGATAGATTAGATTGCATTTAGGTTAGATAAATTAATTAAAAAAAAAATGCATATTTTATTTATTGTTGGTTTATGGGCTAACATTAAGCATGGGTGACCATAAGACACCATGAAAAACATGTTGCCATGTGGCTTCGATTTTTGACATGTGTAGATAACAAGTCTACGGTGACCAAGAGATTGTTGGCGTTCTCATGACCTCCCATTCGAGCAGCCTCGTCCAAATTTGAGGCAATTCTAATGGTGGAATCTCCAGGAATCCCAAGCCCTAGATCTAGGATCGAATTCTGCCCAGGAAACCCCAAGGCTAGACCTCAATAGGATCAATTCAACCTTTTGAAGTAAATATTATTTTCTGGTCCTTTCCCCTCACCTTGTCCAGGATAGTAACATCTATGGTTGCTGCATTCCATCCTCAAACCTGGGCTGGGTTCACTTGGCCCCGTGTGGTCCCACTTCTCAATAAAAATTATTTTTCAAGGACCATTTGGGAATCCAAATTTCCCAAGGATTATAGGGATTGACAAACTTGTTTATAAGCCTATCCTTTCTTCCTCAACCCTCCAATCCTTACTCCTTACCCCTAGTGGACCAAGTCTCTTGCTTAAAGAGCAAGCAAGTTTCATTCTTCACTCCATCTTTGGGAAAGGGTTTTCAAGGTCACTTCTCACTTATCCATTGACATATACTTTACAAGTGATCTCTACACTACCGAGACTCCTCCCATCGATGAAAGTTCGTAAAGACCAGGGAGACTCAGTTGTGGTCACAGTGGGCTAAGCCTCCACTGTTGCCCTTAACCTAATAGTTGCCCTCTTAGGAACCCCTTCAGGTCCCATGCTGGTTTGAGTGGTAACAGGGCCTACAAAGAAATCAAGACAAATCCAACCTATAAAGCGTGATAGAGAAGAAAGAACAAAGGAAATGAACTTAAAGAAGAGGGACCCAGAACTGATGAAGATAACATAATGGGCCTAGAACAAGCACATCCTACATTTTTTTTTGTAGGAGTTAAGTTCTTCATAAAAAATTGGATTCATCCAAATAATAGAAAGGCTCACCAGATAGATTGCCTGGTAGACACAGAGGCACAACTAAATCTAACGAGGAAACAGGTCATCCTGCATATCTGTGGAAAGAAACGAGATTCAAAGGAACAGTTGTAAATAAGAGTGAAGTAATTGTTATTGGTGAAACTGATCCATTAACAATAGAAATTGGAGGGAAAAAGTTAGAAGTTGCATTTTATGGTGTACAGAAAATTGCACGCGACTATATCTTAGGATCTGATTTTATTAATATGGTTAGCCCAATAAATTTTCATGTAGAAAGGCATGAGTTGATATTCCATATAGATAATCAGCAAGTCCAAACACCAATGTATAGAAGTGGTGTCTATAAGTGCAAAATTGTTGAAGAAAAGGCAAAACAAATCAAGTTCGTGTACTCTCTAACACCTGTGATTTAACAAGATAAAATGGAACGCAACATCTGTTGTGCAGAAATGCACTCAGAAAATGTTCTTAAATATATCTCAATAAAGATAAGAGAAGATTGCACTTATGAATCCCCTAATGCTTTCTGGCATAGGGAGAAATATTTTGTAAATCTTCCGTATGATCCTTTGGCAAAAATTATTCCCCAAAAGGCTTCTTCATCCTTAATGAGTACTTCAGAAATTAAACTATGCCAGGAGGAAAGAAAAAATATTCTAACAGAAGGGCTTATTGAGCCACCCAAGAGTGTTTGGTCTTGCAGGAGATTTTATGTTAATAAGCACTCAAAACAAAAGAGAGGAAATCCAATATTAGTGGTGAATTATAGGCCACTAAACAAAGTTCTCCAACCAATTAGGTATCCACTACCTAATAAGGCTTCCTTGTTGCAAAAAATCAAAGGGGAGGTAATATACAATAAGTTTGATTTAAAGTTTGGATTTTATCAAATTGGCATTACACCAAAAGATGGGCATAAAACAACTTTTGTTGTACCCCATGGACAATACCAATGGACAGTAATGCCATTTGGTTTATAGAATGCCCCATTTCAAGAAAGAATGGAAGATATTTTCGGAGATTATCCCTAGATAATAGTTTATATTGATAACATTCTAATTTGTTCCAAAAACATCTAAGAACATCTCAAACATTTGCAGAAATTTCATGATCTTGTATATGAGCATGGCTTGGTACTTTCTGCAACAAAAATCGAGATAGGAAAGACAAAGATTGAATTTCTAGGGTATAAAATAGCTAAAGGGCATATTCTTCTCCAAGAACATGTCCTGAAAATCTTCAAGAACTATGCAGACAAGATCCTAGATAAAACACAATTACAGAGGTTTCTAGGAAGCCTAATTATATCAGACCATTTTATAAAGGACAGGCCATTGACCTCCATATTTGAAAGCAAAGACTTAAGCAAAATCCTGCAGCTTAGTCAGCATAAATGACAGCGGCAATAAAAAATATTAAGCAAAAAGTCCAAACCTTACCCCCTCTTTCTCTACCAACTGAAAAGGGTAAATATATAATAGAGATTGATGCATCATAAGAAGCATTGGGAGGAGTACTACTAGATGAGCTTGAAAGAAAAGAAGAAATTTGTGGATATGCCACCGGAATTTTCATAGGAGAAAAATCAAATTATCCTTCTAAACAAAAAGAATTGCTAGCTTTTAAGAAGACCATTTTACATTTCAAATTGTCTCTAAAGCCTGTCAAATTCACAATCATAACAAATTTAAAGATATTGGCGAGAATGTTGAAAAACAATAGCTCGCTGACAGACAACCATACTCGTGTGAAGAAATGGGTTGTTTGGCTAGAAAATTTTGATTTTGATATTGTACATAAGCCAATGTACTTGAATTGTCTAATAGATATGTTTTCTAGAGAAAACCATAATAAAACTGACATATCTTTGTTCATGATATCCAGTGCAAAGATGAAAAAGGTGAAAGAAGAAGATTTTAAACGCAGGAAACAATTTGTTTTCTATGCTCCTGAATCTGCAGCAAAAGAATACATGGACTATAAGCTTGTCCAAGAAATTCTTTCCAATCCCTTAAAGATAAATATCTTAGAGAAATGGGAAATTAAGGCATTTTGGCAAATCAACAATGTTTATAGTCGACTGGTCAGAGAAAATCATAGAGTTTGGATTTACAAAGATAACCAATGTTATTATGATCTAGGTTTTGGCACAGTGAATTGGACCACTTATTCTCTAATCCTTCAAATGGTCAGGGAGAAAGAAAAGGTCATAATTTGCACAGACCCTGACAATATGGTAGCACATCTATGGACTAGTTGGACTGAAATTTTTCTTGATAAATTTTGTTTGAGAAAAGATTGTGTGTAGAGACGCAGAAATTTCATCCTACACTTGCAGGCAAATATGAAGGCAATTGCCTAAAAAGAATTATGGTTCAAATTCAAACTCAAGCATCTTGCTAGGAAAATCACACTGCTAGAGCCTTTAAATATATCCAATATAAAAATCATGTCATAAATCCTAAAGGCAAAGTGGTTGGGATTGTAATAGAAGGAGAAGAGCTAAACCTCCAAGTAGAATCCCTCTTCCAAGGGGAATTTGTTTGTGACCCTTGTCCCCTCATGAAGGGATTTGATGTTGAACAATGTTCTCCTTAGAATCTTTATCCAATTTAAGACAGTAACACAAAACTAGCTAGTGCAGATCCTCCAAGACCAAGTACTCAAGCTAATCTTGCAGAAGATTATTCATCTGATTCTGAAGACCAATAGGTTGTGTTACCGCTCAAACTAGCAAGGGACCTAAGGGGGATCCCTAAAGGGAAAATGCTAGGCCAAGGGAAACAAATGGAGACTTAGCTCACTGTCACCTAAGCTAAGGCTCCCTTCTATTTACGAGCGTTCACCGATGGGAGGAGACTCTGTATATTATGGAGTCATCGATAAAGGATAAGTCAATAAAAGGAAGTGGAGTGACCCAAATAATCCCTTTCCTATAAGAGTTAGAAAGATAGAGCTCGCTTGCTTTCTAAGCAAGGTACAATGTCTTTTAGGGAAAGGAAGGGAGGATTTGAGGGTTAGGCTTATGGAAATATGATTTAGGAAGGAATTTCCCAATCCCTAAAATCCTTTTGAAATTGGTATCCCGGAGGATTCTTGAAGAATTGTCTTTTCAAAGGAACGGGACCAAGTGGACCTAGTCTAGGGTAGGGGAGAAGAGTATGGCAACCACTGATTTTCCCTAACCTAGACGAGGTATGAAAATGGATCAAAGAAACAATATCCACTTAAAGGTTTGAATTGATCCAATAAGGTCCTAGCCTTTGGGGATGCTAGGGAAAAGTTTGATCCCGAAGCTAGGGCTTGGCTATTCTCACAACTCCACCGTCGGAATGACCTCAAATTTGGAGGCCTTGAGGAAACACCAGCACAAGAGACCCTAAGAGATCGAATTTTTTGGATGGGTAGTTTGCTAGGAAAATGATGCCCTAGGTGACCAAACTTGGCTAGACTTGGTGAAAAGATATTGTTTTAGGTGACCACCTCTTGGTAGATCAGTGCCTTAGTCTTGGGAGAATGGAGTGTATGATGAATATGAGTGAGGACCTTTGGTTCTGGGTCAAGGAGGCCTCAAGACTACTTTTCTAGCCTTCTAGGTTAAAGGGAAGCAATCTTGCAACTTTTATACTTCGATGTATAAAGGAGATGGCTTATCAAGGTCAATTTGCTTCTCACAATTATCCCTAGGAGATTTCATGCATATTACATGGCCCATACATTGAGAGATGCTATTTGAGACAAAATTGCACATTTAAGCACAAATGCACGCAGAAATTAGCCCTAAAAATAGCAAAAATCCTAGTACAATGTATATGACAAAGTAAAACAAGACAAGCATTAAAAGCATGTATTTACATATAATAGATTATATCCAACCATCCACAATTTGACAATAGAGGATCTCCAAGACATGATAAACCAAACCCACACATCAAAATTCATCCATAAAGCTCCAATTCATGCTCCAAGAAAAAGTGCGAAATTCTCAAGAGAGAAGAGATCCAATCCAAAGTGATGATGAGCAAGTGAACTCATCTCACTTGTATTTATCAACTAATGAGGAGTTCAAATTAGCCTCCATAAGCCTCAAAAATAAAATAATGTTCTAATAATTCAACTTTTGGTGACAAGCCCATCAAACTAGTTCATAAATGAAAGAATAAGCCTCTCAAGAGGTCAAATAATAATCTATGCATGTTGTATGGCCCTCTAAGAGTCCTAATGAGGTACATGGGTGCCAAAATGAAGAGTAGGACCCTCAAAAGCAATCGATTGGGGGTTGGCCCCTTGTAATAACCTGTCGTGCTCCAAATGACATGTGGGGGGGCACACAAGTGTCCTCATGGGTCTCCAAACAAATCGAAGATGCCTGTAGATCGCCTGCAAGGGCTAGGATGATGATGTGAAATTTCAGTGCCCTGAATCCCTACTACGGTAACTGATTAAATTTTTCCTACTTGTTAATTTCTGAAGCAATTTATTTACATTGTTACACAGTAAACATCGAAATAAAATCTATTGCAGCCTTCACAATATAAAATATTGCAGAAACAAAATATTGCACAAGAGAGAAATAAACACACACAATTACACAGTTGTTTTAGGACAAACGTCCCTCGAAAAACCCAACTTGGGAAAACCGATGCAGCAGGTGAGGATTTTATTATTATACAATAGTACCTGAGTACAAATCTTTAGATGCCCAAACTGGCAATCTGATACAGAGAATAAACTGGCAAAGAGGTAGTGAGAAATATTCTCACATTGTCACTGGCGATCCAAATCTGATCCAGGCTCTGAATGGCTAGCCCCACGCTGCCTCTGAGCGGTCTCTGCGTCAGCCTACGCAGATCTAAGTCACAGCTTCTAGGAACTACGTTACCCTTCCAACTAATCGATTTGTTGACTACAACTCGACTCTCTGGCTCTCCGGTCTCACACCCCAGCATTCAGCACTAGATCTCGATATAACTTTTGAGATCATACTCATCTAGAAGGCAGGAAATTCTAGCCTTCCAGATCACATAGTTGGAGGCTCCGTCCAACCGATCTTGATCTCTCAACCCAGCTGATGCCATCTCTCTGAAAATTTCCAACTCCTCCTCTTCCCCTCTGTGCAGTTGTTTCCCAGCGATTCGCACTCCCTTCTGGAGTGAGAAATATCGCACACAGCTATTAATAGGAAAATTCGAATTTCTTGGCTAGAAGTCCCTTGAGGAAAGAATTCCCTTAGTGTGTGCTCTTCCTTCCTCCTGACGCTATTTGCACTAGCAAACTGCTGCAAAATCTTGATAGAATGGGGAAAGAAACATAAATACATGTATTGCCATCGTGGGGCTATAAAATTTGGATTGCAACCTCTAGTCAGACCTTTTTTAAATGTGCATTCTCTTTGTTGCATGGTCAATACAAGACATAATCAATTTGTAGATGCATTGGTTGGAGGATTCTTTGCCCCATTGCATGATGGACCAGCTTTCTGTATTGTTTACCCAAAGTATGCAGTTTCTATGGATGGCCCATATATCTATAACAATATGCTTAAAGCCTACATTCTTCCACGAGGATTCGATATGTTTTTTTCATCCCTCATTTTCCAATTAAAATGTATGGTGATAGTGATATTCTCTAGTGACACTATTCCATCGCTAAGGCCCTCCGTAGGAAGAACTACCCACCTACATAGTATATTAGAAACAAATCATTCTTCCAATACTCAACCTATCACATTCAACTGGACAGGGATGCGCTATTCAACCTCTTGGGAAAATAAATACCATACTTATAAACAAGCTCTATTCGAAACTAAAAGAAGAAATTCTTTCAAAAACCCAAAAACTCTTCAAATCACCAAGGACCAACTCTCCTTTGGTCATCTTTCTTCTACCCCAAGCCACTCTTCCTTACAAACTACAAAACCTATGCATACTTGCAAATCCAACAAAAATAACAAGATTTGCCATTCAGGAAAATATACACATTGCCTAGCCTGCATTGATAAAATAAAAGTTGTGTATGGAACCCCTACGTCTACAGATCTGTGTTTGTTTTATGTTACACTGCCAAGAGAAAATATAGAAATGACAATCAAAATACCGACAGGAGAACCTTCATTTGCTCCCAAAAGAAACCTTCCAGTCACTCCTTTCATCATTACCAGTTTGATGGAAAAATTAAACAAGAATATATGCCAATCATATCATCCTCAATTGACACAAGTGTTTCTAATGAATGCAAGTTGTTGAACTATTCAAATCTTCAAGCAAGTTTAACCACCAAGAATTTAGATGATGTTCATAAGGATCTTTTAAGAATAATTGCTTCTAATAAAGTCTGAAAGAGAAGAGCTACAAAAACTTTCTGACAAATTGGACATACTATCCCATGTCCTGAGTGATGCTGAAGAAATCAAAAAAGGACATAGAAACGCTTAATATTAGGCTTTCGATTCTTGAAATATCTATTTCATAGTTATAGAATTCTCTAAGTCATTTCAGAAGCAAGTTAGAAATCTTTCTTCCTTTGATCCATTCCAAAAATATATCCCTAAAGATGATACTAAGCCTAGTCACAGAAGGTAAAAATCACTTGATCTGTTTGCTTGTGAAGTTGAACCAGAACTACAACCTGAATGGGATTTCGAGATATCAAACAATTTGTTTTCGATTGGTTTGAAAGACATGAATACAGTGAGTCATTGGGATGCTTTGTTGCCAAATAAGCAAAAATACTTAGCTATTTTGGCTTTAGGGATTGAAGGACCTGAAGGATTTGATGAAATTATGAGAGAATCCTCTACAAACACATCAAGGCTAACTAATATAGGGAGCCTTGCCATCGGAGGAATGAATAGACTCATAGCCACAATGCCAAAACATCCTATACTTAATATAGGATGTAAAAGAAGAGAAGAAATTAAAGAAGCATTACAACTTCTAGGAAATTGGAGTATTGCTAAGAAAGCTTAAGATAGCACAATTACTCCAAGGCATATGGCTAATCTCCTTATTGTAAGGTTTACTAGTCTTGCATGGGAATGGTGGCACTTGTTGCCTCAGACAACCAAAGATGAATTCTTAAACTCCCCCATTCCTAACAATGATTTACTTGAAGCCTTAGGGCTGCAATTCTATGGTGCTAAGAAGGTTGGATCAGATGTAGAGAATATTCAATCTCTCTTCATGTCTCAGAGATTAGGAGATTTGTCTCTTAAGCATAAATATTTCTATTACATGCAGAAATTACTTATAGGAGCAGGAAAAGCCACTAATCCTACCTATATCAAATTCAGAGTTTCCCAACTACCCTTCCAGATGCAGTACAACAATACTTTAAGAATAAAGATATATGGTTGCAAGGAATGAACCTTGCAATGGTAGATTATCATATAGACGTAATGATTCAAGAACACTACCTTGAGAAAAGAGTATCAAAAGATTTTAAAAGGCTTAATAATATGTTTAACTCCTTTGTGCAAAAATGTGGGGAAAATGACAGAATGGGGATATGGTGCTTTCAACAGAGGACATCAGTGCATAAATTTTGCATCCTACTACTGCAAATGATGCAAACACAAGAAAAATATTAGAAGTACTCTTTTAAGTCTCGTTGGGCTACCTATATTCCTACTAAATACTATAAGAGCTCTAAAACCCACTACCATAAATGCTCTTACAGCAAGTGGCTAGGGCTACCTCTTAACAGCTTGAAAGTTCTTGTAGCTCTCCCTACAAGACAAATCTAGTTGTTTACAATCCTACAAATCTCTATTCTAGTCCCTACAAACATTATGATAGGCAAGAGTTTATAAGAGATAAAGAGGCTCGTTTACTAGTCCAGATTGGAGAACAAAAGCAAATAGCTAAAGAAGCTATAAAAAAGGTCAAGGAGCTTAAAAGCCTATTAGAAGCCATCAGGCTAGAAGAAACCGTCTCTTCATACAAAGGAATGTCTAAGGCCTGTAATCGTTCAAACTAGCAGGGGTCCTAGGAGGGGGTCGTATAAGGCAACTACTAGGTCAAGGGCAACAATGGAACGACAGCCCACTGTCACCTCAGCTAAGGCAACCTGCTCTTTACGGACTTTCACCAATGGAAGGAGACCCAGTAGACTGAGGATCACGAAGATGAATGGATCAATGATAGGGTGATAGGTGATCCTGGAAGCCTATTCACAAGAGAGGCTCAAATATATGGCTAGCTTGCTTAGAAAGCAAGATGAAAGGCTCTCTAGGAAGGGCTTGGGAGAATTCCAAGAGCTAGGTTTTAAGAAAATGACCTATCAAGGAGATTCCTAGACCCTAAGATCCTTGTGGAAAATTAGATACCAAGTGGTCTTTTTGGAATTATATTCAAACGGTTGTGGGACCACACGAGACCAAGTGGACCCAAAATTAGGTCAAGGGGATGGAATTTAACAACCAAGGGTGTGCTTGACCTAATTAAGGGGGGCAGAAAGGGATTAAAAGAGAACTTTTCTTTGAATTTTCATGCAATAATCCTAATGAGGTCACTAGCCAAGGGAAACCTAGGGAAAGAAACGGTCCTCGAGCTAGGGCTTGCAATATCTCGAGATCCCACCGTTGAATTTGCTTCAAATTTGGAAGGCCTCTAGAGCAAATTCCAGCGTATTTGTGGACCAAAACTGGAAGTATTTGGATGGCTACATTATGGGATAAGTGATGCTCTACATGACCTATGTAAGCTAGGGCTAGAAAGAAAGAGAGAGGGTGCAAAAATTATGCTTTAAGGTGATCACCTATGATGGACTAGTACCTAATCCTTTGGGAGATATGGAGTCATGGAAGATCAAGGGTTTGGATTTATTTCCAATTGCCAAGGAGGCCTAAAAAGCAACTTCGTTGGGCATTAGGGCTTAATGGAAGGAGCTTCAAGGTCTTTATACTTAATTCAACAATATTTGGTGACTTACCAAGACAAAATGTCTCTAGGAACATTCATTCATTCAAACATGGCCCATGCATGATATATCACTATTTAGAGATTCAATTTCCACAATTTTGTTCTAAGAAAAGCAGCAAATTAACCCTAGAATAGTGAAAATCCCAATATCATGAATGGATCAATATAAAGAATCAAAATAGCATTAACATAGTACTTACATGTAAGAAGAATATATCCAATCACCAAGATATGCCAATCATAGAAGCTCCAAGACAAAGAAGATTAACCAAACATAGAAATTCATCCATTCATCCCAAAAATCTCATCCTCAAAAGATAGCGAAAATCTCACAAGTAGATATGATCCAATCCAAGTGATGATGCCAAAATGAATTCACGTCACTTGTATTTATACACTTCTAATGAGTTCGATTTAGCTAATTAGGCCTACATTAGCCCCTAGAATAAAATAATTTGCAAAATAACTAACTTTTAGTGCCGCGCCCACCAAACTAGCTCATAAACAAAAGAATAAGCCTCTCAAGAGATTGAATAATCAATCGTACATGTCATTGGGCCTTCTAAGAGGCCAGATGAAGTCCATAGGTGCCATAATGAGAAATAGGACTCCCAAAAGTAGTGGACAAGAGGTTGGCCCCTTGTTCTCCAAATAATAAACTTGTGGTGCTCCCAATGGGTGTGGTGGCACACAAGTGCCCTCATGTGTCTCAAATGATGGTGTAAGTGGTGCCATATCATCATACATGTTTTGGGTCATCTGCCATGTGCATGATACAACTGTGGGGTCGGCTGGGCATGGTGAACCAGGTGCATCTTCCTCATCCAATAGATGAAACTTGAGCAATATCTAAACATATCTAGGGATCCATGGAATGTTGTCTACTATTGTAGAGGCCCATGGCTCTCTACCTGTGTTGACAATATCGTCGAGATATCGCCGATATTCGCAAATATCGCGATATTTTCGAGGAGACAAGATATCGCCTAGGAAATATCGCGATATTTTGTCTCCTCGAAAATATCGCAATATTTTGGAAATATCGCGCAACGACACAAAATATCGCCAGGCACAGAAAAAAATTGTCGTTGCAGCTAGAAAAGGTTGATTTTGTTTTTTTCATTCATTTTCATTTCTGATTGCTGGAGAAGGAAGGGGAGAGCTATGTGCTTGCTACCAAGGAGGATTTGAGTGTTGAATATCCATTGTTGCCACCAACAACGAAGATTTTGTTGATCTAAGATTGAAGAACAGTGAGACAATTTCATTTCTTCCATTAATAGGTATGTTCAAATAACCCCCTATGTTAATGAATTTTTTTATAGTTTTAGGACTATTCTTGCTTGCCTATTTGCCTACAAACATTTTGCTTGTTTTTTTTTCCATTTGCTATGATTTTCATGCCCATGAGCAAATGCAAGGGTTTTCTCCATATTTGGACAGCAAAACTCCATTTTTTTTTAGCTTTCAAATGCACCCTCTTATTGTCATTTATGGTTTTTCATTGAATTCACATTGCAAATAATGTAGCAAAAAAATTATTTTGTAAAATGAGGTGGTTATTACTTATTAATTCCAATTTTTTTTTTGGTGCCCTACGTTTGAGTTAGCTCACTACAAAAGTCAAATATGCCAAAAGCCTTGGACCCATTTTGGGAGTATGGGGAGCCTGATGGTGGGACAAATCAGGCATATCTTACATGCAAATTGTGTGGGACCAGGATGACAGGAGGGGTTACACGATTGAAATACCATCTGGCTAGACTCACTGGACATGATGTTGGGATTTGTACAGTTTCTAGTCCAGAGCTTATACAAAAAGCTCTTGAGGCAATTGATGAAAAAGACAGAAAGAAAGGACAGAAAGAAACAACGTTGAACGTGCAGGTAGATATTTCGGGATATCTTCTCCTGAATTTGATGCTGAGGGTAGTGGGAGGGGCTCCACAACATCACCTGCTACTGCTAGTGCGATGTCATCTTTTTTTGTTCCACGAATAGGACATGGATCACAACCTGGTATAAAATCACTTGTTAAAAAAAAGGAGAAGCAAGAAGCAGATAGAGTCATGGGGAGGTGTCTTTTCTGGAGCGACTTACCTCTCAGCGTCACCAAAACCAATCCAATTTGGTGGCCAATGTGTGATGCTATTGTTGTTATGGGCCGAGGGTACAAAAGTGCTACATATGAGGAGTTGTGGGGGCCAATTCTTCAAGCAGAAAAGCAAGACATCAACTCTAGATTGGCGGAGTTGAAAAAAACATGGGAAGTTACTGGATGCACAGTGATGTCTGATGGTTGGACAGATAGTAAGGATAGGACCCTTATAAATTTCTTGGTACATTGTCCTAAAGATACCATGTTTATTAAATCAGTGGATGCATCAAAACATATCAAAGATGCAGCAACGATATTTGAGTTGTTAGATGGGTTCATTCGAGAGATTGGTGTGCAGAATGTGGTGCAAGTCATAACAAACAATGCAAGCTAATTATGTGTCTGCCGGCAAGATGCTTATGGAGAGGCATCGCACATTGTTCCAGACTCTGTGTGCAGCACATTGTCTCGATTTGCTGCTTGAGGATATGGGGAAACTCTCCTTCATCAAGGAGGTGGTTGATATGGCTAGGAGTGCCCCCAAGTTCATTTATAACCATGCTTTTGTTCTTAGCCTCATGAGGAAGTTCACTAGAAACAAGGAGTTGCGGCGTCCTGCGATCACCCATTTTGCCACAAACTTTATTACTCTTCAGTCTTTGCTTCGATGCCAATTCAAGTTGAAGCAAATGTTTATGTCTGATGACTGGCATAATTGTAGATACAGCAGGGGATAGGATGGTAAAGCCACTGCAAAAATGGTGTTCTCTGAGACGTTTTGGCGTGGAGTAGAAGAAGCATGCTCAGTTAGTGAACCTATAGTAAGTGTTCTCAGATTGGTAGATGGGGAGAAGCCTGCAATGGCTTATTTGTATGAGGCCATGGATAGGGCCAAGGAGGCCATTTGTTCTTATTATGCAGACAAGGGTTCTACTAGCCTTGATAGGCATATGATGTTATGGGGTGTGATTGATAGTCTGTGGACAGGGATGCTTCATCGACCCATTCATGCAACAACACTCTTCCCCAACCCCACATTTTCATACAAATGCGGCTTTGACTTTGATGGCGACATGATGGAAGGGCTCCATTCCTGTATTCATAGGATGGTACCTGATCTTGAGCTTCGTAGCAAAATCAATCGCGAGATACAGTTTTATCGGGATTTTGTTGGCCTATTTGGCTTTGATGATGCTATTAGGGAAAGTACCCTCTTTATGCCACGTAAGTGACAAGTCATCACTCATTAGAAATTAAAATTTTCAATTTAGAATTTCCTTACTTATAATTCTAATATTTTTTAATTCAATTATGTAACTTTTATTTGAAAGTTTAATTATGTTTTAAGTTTTTGAATTTTTTATTTCTTTATTTTGTTTGTAGATATTTTGGTGGCGAAGCTATGGTGCAAGGGCACCAAATTTGCAGAAATTGGCCATAAGAATCTTGAGTCAAACATGTAGCTCTTCAGGGTGTGAGCGCAATTGGAGTGTATTTGAGAAAATACACGCAAAAAAGCGCAACAGGTATAACTTTGAGCCCCAACTTTCAATTGAGCAATTACACTTATTGTAATTTTTAATTTTTAATTTTTGATTTATGACCTTCAAGTGTCAAGAGTCAAGATTCAAGACTCATTAGTTTTTCTGACACTCTTACAGGTTGGAGTTCGCACGCTTCAATGATTTAGTGTATGTGCATTACAACATCCGACTTCGAGTGAGCCAAATAGAAGCACCAATGGATCCAAATGCCATTTCCTTAGACAATATTGATGTATGTCTCAGTGGAGGATGGAGTCTGAGGAGCCCATCTTGGAGGAGTCACCTTCATGGTTAGAGCCAGATGATCCATTAGAACAGGGGCAGCTAGAGGAGGAGGACTCGGAGGAGGAGCAACACTCGGAGGAGGAGGAGGAGGACACTGTGGGAGCATCAACATCAACACCATCTGCTATAGATATAGGAGAGCACAACTCCATACCTAGCACTCATTATTTGACATTAGGTGCAGAGGCAGGGCCAGGGCGTTCTACTACTAGGGGCAGGCCTGGCAAATAGCCCATCATGTTTTCCCATAAAAGGGGGAGAGGGCAGTGTTTTCAGATAGATAGCTGCTAGTTTTATTTGTTTTGCTACATATAACTCATGACGATGAGATACTTTTATATATGTGATGTTATTTTGTATTGGTTCTCCACATTTGAGTCCTTGATTGAACAATTATCAGGGATCAACAGGATTTGGTATCGCCTTTGATGTATCATTTCTATTTGACATCATATATATCAGTGCTTTCTTCATATTTATGTGCCAATGTGTTTATTTCATGTTGTTATTGCTTTATACGTTTACAAACTGAAGAAAAAAAATGAATATATTATGCATTTTTTATGCTTGCCGATATTGCCGATATTTTGCCGATATTGTCGATAAGATGTTTTCTGGACCCTCGCCGATATTTTGCCGATACCGATATTTTCAACACTGCTCTCTATGCACACCCTACATGTGCCAATGTAGCCCTCTAGAGAGTTAATACCGTGTATAGATAGACCAAAACCAAAATGGAGACCATCTGCAATCCTGCATAAGATCCAATGCGTCCCCTTGCCTTCCAGTACAACAAGTCATTTAAAGAAATCAAGTTGAAGAGCTAACAAACCATGGATAACGGGCGGGCACTTCATAATGGCATGCCCTTCCAAAGTGGGCTTTGGCATGTGTTAATGTCACCAATCTCCAAGGGAGGCTAACCATGTGCCCTATTAGGTGGTTTCTACTTTTAAAGGGGATCATATGTCCAAGGTACATCCTTCAAATGGTGGTGGCATGTGATAAAGTGATGGAATGGAGTAGGGGATGGAGTGGGCAATCCTGGGTCACAAGTCAAGGTACAAGGCTAGCTAATATATGGGAAGCCCACACTTGGGTATATAAGGTATAGGAGGGAGCAATTGTGGTACATGAGTTAGCCCGACATTGATTTTTCCACCCTTCTTTATTTTCCTTTTTCCTTTTGTGAATTTTCTTTGGTTAACTGCTCGGGGCTCAAGGAATAAGAGAATGATATGTAAAGTATAGCAATGGATAACCCCTTTGAGATGGGGCGGTTCATTCCCCACCAAGGGTTGGGACAATCATGGGTTCCTGAATGATAACAGAGGCTCAACTAGGGCCTATAGGAACAAGGGTGATGGCCATGAAAATTTCTCTGACTTTTGGTGTGGATTGACCCACATCTCAAAGAATCTACGAAAAAGCATGACCTATAATATCTAATTTTAGGACGATTCTCGTGTAATTTGTCAGACTGTCAAAGCCTGAGGAGATGCCTTATCCTCTGTCGAGGAGTTATAAATAAGGGAAGAGAGGCCTCTTATCATCATTTAGAGTGAGAGTCCATCTTGGGTTTGCTCTTGCCTTGCAACTGCGCTCGGTGCGATCATGTATGCATCTTGAGTAAATTCAAAGACAAGTCTTAGTTCAGAGTTCGACAAGCTTGTGCATATGCATGAGAGTGCATGTGTGAACCTAAAGTGGCGGGGCTCTTAGGATATTGAGTCATGAGGTGAGTCATGTATTAATATCTTGTTGAGTCTGTAATGTTTGTCTTCAGCTGCAATGTTTGCAGAGTCTGTAAGTCAATGGAGTGTTTGACTCGTACGAGCATAAACGAACGATCTAGGAATCGTGATGGTATCGGAGCCTAGTTCAATTGTAACAGATGCTATGTTAATGAAAGCCTGTAAGTGTCTATTCTAATTCTAAGATACATGCATTTAGTTGGAATGTGAGGTAGTAAAGCCCTCAAATTAAATATTTGAGTTAGAAATTGTATCCGGTAGTCATTTCCTAAGAGTTTGCTCCTAGTTCTCACCAAAGTTCGCTTTGTCATCTATAGATAATGGATCCTTTGATGGATGAAGTAAATTCAGTGGAAATATCCATTGGTAATGCTTCAGGCAAAAGTGCTATTGTTAAAGATCGCAGATCTTCTTCTTTGACTGAGTCTGCTACTTCTAGAGAGCTTATTTTTATTTCAGAACCCCATTCGTCCACCGACTGGAAACTTCCACCTATACATCCCAAAGGTGTCTATAAGCTCCACATATGGGAATATTATTCGCACTCCTTTATTAAGGTTCATTATGTAAATCAGTTGTTCACTTCTAATGAGAAACCACTACATATAAATCTGCTAGATACAGACTTGATAGATTGGGGAAAGAAACATAAATACATGTATTGCCATCTTGGGGAAATAAAATTTGGACTGCAACCTCTACTCTGACATTTTTTAAATGTGCATTCTCTTTGTTGCATAGTCCATACAACACATAATCAGTTTGCAGATGCATTGATTGGAGGATTTTCTACCCCATCGCATGATGGACCAGCTTTCTATACTTTTTACCCAAAGTATGCATTTGCTTTGGATGACCCATATATCTATGAGCTACTCAAAGCCTACATTCTTTCTGGAGGATTCGATACGTTTGTTCCATCCCTCATTTCCAAATTAAAATGTATGGTGATAGTGAGATTCTCTAATGGCACTCTTCCATCGTTAAGGCCCTCTGTAGAAAGAACCTCCCACCTGCATAGTATATTAGAAACAGATCATTCTTCCAATACTCAACCTGTCACATTCCACTAGACAGGCATGAGCTATCCAACCTCTTGGGAAAATAAATGCAAAACTTATAAACAAACTCTATTGGACACTGAAAGAAGAAATTCCTTTTGAAACCCAGTACCTCTACAAATCACCAAGGACCAACCATCCTTTGGTCATCCTCCTTCTACCCCAAGCCACTTTCCTTACTAACTACAAAGCCTCGACATATTGCAAATCCAGCAAAAATAACCAGATTTTCCATTATGGAAAATATACAAATTGCCTACACTGCAGTGATAAAATAAAAGTTGTATATGGAACCCCTAAGTCTGCAGATCTGTGTATATTTTTTGTTACACTGCCAGGAGAAAATGCAGAAATGACAGTCAAAATACCAACAGGAGAACTTTCATTTATTCTTGGAATAAACCTTCCAGCCACTCCTTTTCCTCAGTACCAGTCTGATGGAAAAATTAAAAAAGAATATATGGCAGTCAGATCATCCTCAGCTGACACAAGCATTTTTTATAAGTGCAAGTTGTTGAACTACTGAAATCTACAAGCAAGTTTAACAACCAAGAATTTAGATGATGTTCATCAGGATCTATTAAGAATAATTGCTTCTAATAAGTCTAAAAGAGAAGAGCTACAAAAACTTTCCGACAAATTGGACATAGTATCCCATGTCCTGAGTGATGCTGAAGAAATAAATAGAAAAGCTTAATATTAGGCTTTCAATTCTTGAAAAGATCTATCTCAGAGTTATAGAACTCTCTAAGTCCCAACAAGATATCACTAAAGATGATACTAAGCCTAGTCACAGAAGGAAAAAATCACTTGACCTGTTTGCTTGTGAAGTTGAACCAAAACTACAACTTGAATGGGATTTCGGGATATCAGACAAATTGTTTTCTATTGTTTTGAAAGACATGAATACAGTGAGTCATTGGGATCCTATGTTGCCAAATAAGCAAAAATATCTAGATATTTTGACTTTAGGGATTGAAGGCCCTGAAGGATTTGATGAAAGTATGGGAGAAGCCTCTACAAACACATCAAGGCTAACTAATATAGGAAGACTTGGCATCGAAGGAATGAATAGACTCGTAGCCACAATGCCCGAACATCCTATACTTAATTTAGGATGTCAAAGCAGAGAGAAGAAATTAAAGAAGCATTACAACTTCTAGGAAATTGGATTATTGCTAAGAAAGTTGAAGATAGTACAATTACTCCAAGGCATATGGCTAATCTCCTTATTGCAGGGTTTACTGGTCTTGCATGGGAATGGTGCCATTGGTTGCCTCAGACAACCAAAGATGAATTCTTAAACTCCCCTACTACTGACAGTGATTTACTTGAAACCTTGGGACTGCAATTCTATGGTGCTAAGAAAGTTGGATCAGATGCAGAGCATCTTCAATGTCTCTTCATGTCTCAGAAATTAGGAGATTTTTCTCTTAAGCATAAATATTTATGTTACATGCGGAAATTACTTATAGGAGCAGGAAAAGCCACTGATCCTACTTATATCAAATATTATATTCGCAGTTTCCTAGGTGCCCTTCCAGATGCAGTAGAGCAATACTTTAAGGATAAAGATATACGGGTGCATGACCCTTGCAATGGCAGATTATCATATAGATGCAGTGGTTCAAGAACACTGCCTTGAGAAAAGAGTATCAAAAGATTTTAAAAGGCTTAATAATATGTTTACTCCTTTGTGAAAAAATGTGGGAAAAATGACAGAATGGGGATATGGTGCATTCATCAGAGGACATTGTCACATTAGTCCATAAATTTTGCATCCCACTACTACAAAGGATGCAAACATAAGAAGAAAAAATATAAGAAGTACTCTTTTAAGTCTTGTTGGGCTCCTAATATTCCTGTTAAATACTATAAGAGCTCTAAAACCCACTACCATAAACACTCTTTTCCAAAAAACCTTATCTCAAAAGACAATATGCCCAAAGAAAATCTGCTCTCTGCTATAATTGCCATAAACCGGGACATTGGGCAAACAAGTGTCCCAAGAAAACCAAAAACCCTCACCTTTACGCTCTTTTCACTGAAGACATCAATCCAAAATGGTGGGATCTTTGTTTTGTTGATTCTACTCCTCCACAATCTGATGATATCATCCTTCTTCCCACTGATGAAGATAATGATTTTTTTTCCACTACTTCTGATTCAGATATTGAACGCCTTGCTGATTAATTTTCTCTTCTAGTTCCACAAAATTGGGAGGGAGATAAGACCTCGACAATTCCATCTGAAAATCCCCAATATCCAAGCTTTGAAGAATACTGCCAAAATCTACAAACTCCATCACCACAATATGATATTTTCATGTACACTATTACCAAACAGAAAATTCTTCAAGAAAGATTGGAAGAAATTCGCCAAAAGCTAGGCCCTCTTCCTGTTTGGCAAGTACAAGAAACGATTGCATTAAGAGCCGAAAGAGATCTGCTCTTACAGCAAGTGGCTAGGCCTACCTCTCAACAGCTTGAAAGTTCTATTACCTCTCCCTACACGATAAATCCAGTTGTGTACAATCCTGCTAATCTTTATTCTGGCCCCTACAAACATTATGATAGGCAACAGTTTAGAAGAGATAAAGAGGCTCTTTTCCTAATCCAGATTGAAGAACAAAAGAAAGTAACTAAAGAACCTATAGAAAAGGTCAAAGAACTTAAAATCCTATTAGAAGCCATCAGGCTAGAAGAAACCTTCTCCTCAGACGAAGAAATGTCTAGGGCCTCTGATGAAATCGAGACAGATCCAACCTATAAAGTATGATAGAGAAGAAAGAACAAAGGAATTGAACTTAAAGAAGAGGGACCCAGAACTGATGAAGATAACATAACAGGCCTAAAACAAGCACATCCTAGATTATTTTCTGTAGGAGTTAATTTCTTCATAAAAGTTTGGATTCATCCAGATAATAGAAAGCCACACTATATAGATTGTCTGGTAGATACAGGGGCACAACTAAATCTAATGAGGAAACAGGTCATCCCTGCATATCTGTGGAAAGAAACGAGATTCGGAGGAATTGCTGTAAATAAGGCTAAAGTAATTGCTTTTGGTGAAACTAATCCATTGACAATAGAAATTGGAGGGAAAAAGTTAGAAGTTTCATTTTATGGTGTACAGGAAATTGCACATGACTGTACCTTAGGATCTGATTTTATTAATATGGTTAGCACAGTTACTTTTGATGTAAAAAGGCATGAGTTGATATTCCATATAGATAATCAGCAAGTCTAGACACAAATGTATAGAGATGTTGTCTATAAGAGAAAAATTGTTGAAGAAAAGGTAGAACAGAACAAGTCTGTGTACTCTCTATCACCTGTTGTAGAACAAGAAAAAATGGAACGCATCATCTTCTATGTAGAACTGCACTCAGAAAATGTTCTTAAAGATATCTCAAGAAAGATAATAGAACATTGGACTTGTGAATCCCCTAATGCTTTCTGGCATAGGAAACAATATTTTGTAAATCTTCCATATGATCCTTTGGCAAAAATTATTCCCCAAAAGGCTTTTGCGGCCTTAATGAGTCCTTCAGAAATTAAAATAAGCCAAGAGGAAATAAAAGATCTTCTAACAAAAGGTCTTATTGAGCCATCCAAGAGTGCTTGGGCTTGCAGGATATTTTATGTTAATAAGCACTGAGAACAAAAGATAGGAAAGCCAAGATTAGTGGTGAATTATAAGCCATTAAACAAAGCTCTCCAACCAATTAGATATCCACTACCTAATAAGGCATCCTTGTTGCAAAAAATCAAAGGGAAAGTAATATTCAATAAGTTTTAAAGTCTGGATTTTATCATTTGAATTACACCAAAAGATCGACATAAAACAGCATTTGTTGTACTCCATGGACAATACCAATGGACAGTAATGCCATTTGGATTGAAGAATGCCTCGGGGAATTTCAAAAAAGAAAGGAAGATATTTTCAGAGATCATCCCTGGATAATAGTTTATATTTATGACATTCTAATTTGTTCCAAAAATCTCTACGAACATCTCAAACATTTGCAAAAATTTTATGATCTTGTATATCAGCATGGCTTGGTACTTTCAGCAACAAAAATGGAGATAGGAAAGACAAAGATTAAATTTCTAGGGTATAGAATAGCTAAAGGGAAGATTCTTTGCCAAGAACATGTCCTGAAAATCTTCAAGAACTATCCAGACAAGATCCTAGATAAAACCCAATTACAGAGGTTTTTAGGAAGCCTGAATTATATCAAACCATTTTATAAAGGACAGGTCTCTGACATGCATATTTTGCAGCAAAGACTAAGAAAAATCCTCCAGCAAGGTCAGAAGAAATGACAATGACAATCAAAAATATTAAGAAAAAATTCCAATCCTTACACCCTCTTTCTCTACCAACTGAAAAGGATAAACATATAATAGAGACTAATGCATCACAAGAAGCATGAGGAGGAGGAGTACTAGAAGAGCTTGAAGGAAAAGAATTATGTGGATATACCTTCAAAACTTTCAGAGGAGCAGAATCAAAATATCCTTCTAGCCACAAAGAATTGCTAGTTGTTAATAAGACACTTTACATTTTAAGTTGTATCTAAAGCCTGTTAAATTCACAATCATAACAGATTTAAAGATTTTGGGGGGGGAATGTTGAAAAACAATAGCTTGTTGACAGACGGCCATACCTGTGTACAGAAATGGGTTGTTTGGTTAGAAATTTTGATTTTGATATTGTACATAAGCCAGGATATTCGAATTCTATAGCAGATATGTTATCTAGATAAACCCATAATAAAACTGACATATCTTTGTTCATGTTATCCAGTGCAGAGATATTTTAAAAGCTGGAAACAATTTGTTTTCTCTGCTCCTAAATCTGCAACAACTGTTTGGTCACTAAAACTTGGTATCAGATCTGAAGACTGCTGCGCGCGGCCCGACCCTCCTCCTAGGGTTCTGAGTGCCTGCTGCGCCGTCCAGGCTGCTGCGCCTCTGCGCACAGCCTCGCCCCTCCCTCTGCTCCTATCCAGCGATCAGCTTCCCCTCTGCCACCAAGATCCTGTGCGTCTGCGGTGCTGACAAGGCTGGTGCGCCCCTGCGCACAGCCTCGCCCCTCCCCCTGCAGCCAAATGGAAGCTCCTGAGAGCTCAGCCCCCCCTGGGGATCCGCCCCCCGAAGTCTCTGCATTCAGGAAATTGATATCGAATGGATCAAATCGGGCTCCTTCAGCGACCCAGAAAAAATTCATAAAAAGAATGGATTTGATTCCCTCTGTTGCCTTGCCAGAGGAGGACACCTGCAAAGCCGCTCTGAACTTGGCAGAAAAAGGCCTCATAGGGCAGTTTACAGGCCTATGGCCCTCTCCCAAATCCGTGGAGGATTGGACCCAAAGAAACTGACAACCTCTGATTAAAAACGGCATAAAGAGTTACTTCGTGGGCAAAGGGTATTTCGTCTTTGTCTTCGAGAGCTCGGAGGACAGAAGCTTAATCTTCAGAAATGGCCCCTACTTCATGGGGCCGCAGGGACTGTATTTAAACCAATGGAATCCAGACTTTGATCCCTCCCAAGACGTCCCATCTGCTGTGCCGGTGTGGGTTAGGCTCCCTCACCTGCCCCTCCACTGCTGGAATCAAAAATCGTTTCAGACCATAGGTAATGCATTAGGCAAATATATAGATCAGGCAGTAAGAAGAGACCAATACTCTTGTGCTCGTATTTGCGTCGAAGTGGATCTTGAAGAAGGATTGCCTGAAGCGATCAAGCTCACGGTGGCAGGATGGACGCACATCCAGGAGCTCGATTACGAACAACTTCCTTTTAAATGCAGACATTGTCACGGCTACGGTCACTTCGCCAAAAATTGCAAGAAGAAAGCAGAGGAGCAGGCTGAAAAACAGAACGGAGAACAATGGACCCTCATCCAGAGAACAGCCCAAGCAAAGAAAGACACAGGAAAAAGCGCAACAACAAGTGACAGGAACAACGTCACCTTAGCTCAGGTAACAGGAGAAATCACAAAAGGAACCGAGGAGGCGCATCCAGATCCACCGATCAAAGAACAGGCAAAAGAGAACCTGGAAGAAATCCCTCCGGAAAACAAAGAGGGAAGGGGAATCATCCACATCGAAGTCTCCCAAGGCAGCCCCTCAAGCCCTACGTATGCCGAAGTCAAGAAGAAAAAGATAGCTGAAAGCTCTGAGTCCTCAGAGGAAGAACTCTTTGAGAGGCCTTTAAAAAGACCCGGAAGAAGATCCTGCAAGGAAAAAAGAGAAGAAGAAGCAGAAAGGCTCAAACACAAGGGAGCCAATCCACGATAGAAATGACAATCGGGAGAAGTAACAGGCCTAGGTCTTCCAAGGGCGGCTCCACCCCAAGCACAGGTAAATAATGAAGTTAGTCTCTTGGAATTGCAGAGGACTGGGGAACCCCGCAAAAATAGAAGCAGTTAAGGACCTTCTTCAATCGGAACCTACTGATATCCTCATGCTCCAAGAGACTAAGATAGCAGGCCAAGCCCTGCTGGAAATCAGCAAAGCAAAATGGAAGAAAAACACAGGCATAGCTGTCAACGCTCGGGGATCCTCGGGAGGCCTGGCAACGCTATGGAGCGAAGAATAATTCCAGCTGATCAGCACACATCAGACCTTGCACTGGATATATACTGAAATCACTCACATTCCAAGTAAGTTATCCATATCTCTAGTCAATCTATATGTACCTGTAAACTATTCAGAAAAGAGAGACTGTTGGAAATCTTTGGCAGAATTTCTTGAACAGGAAACTCCCAACAACATCATTCTCGCTGGAGATCTTAAAATTGTATTGAAAGCCAGAGAAAAAAGAGGAGGTTCTGACTCCAAAGACCCAATGGTAGGCGTTGTGGAGGAACTTGCTCAGCTTTGGGATCTTCAAGACTTCAATCCAATCCAAGGTCTATTTACATGGTCAAATAACAGAATCGGAAAAGAACGCATCTCAGCTCGACTTGATCGTTTTTTAGTGCAGTCCCTTCTCATGAACAAGAAAATTATAACAACAAGGATTCTGCCCAAACTGTCATCCGATCACAAGCCAATTCAGCTCTGTTTAGAAGACGAAGAGGACTTGGGTCCCATCCCATTTCGTTTCTCTCCCCAATGGATTGAAAGAGAAGGTTTTTTGGATACGATGAAAGCATCCTGGAACACCCCCATCTCAGGTTCCGCAAGCTTTGTTTGGGAGCAAAAACTGAAGCTCACCAAACAAGCATTGAAAGCATGAATCAAGAAACCTGCACTCAACCCCACCTCTCTCAGAGTCGCAGCAGTCCAGGCCTTGCATTCCCTTCAAAATGACATGGAGCGCGAAAATATTAATGAAAACCTCTTGGACAAAGAAATCAAAGCGCAGAGAGCAGCCTACCAATCTTTTAGAACCGAGGAAGAATACTGGAGGTTAAAGTCTACGAGCCTGTGGCTAAAAGGAGGGGACCGCAATACCTCTTTTTT
The DNA here is from genome assembly GCA_000404065.3 of Pinus taeda. NCBI lineage: Eukaryota > Viridiplantae > Streptophyta > Pinopsida > Pinales > Pinaceae > Pinus > Pinus taeda. Next base: position 24,265 of record APFE030115021.1, on the reverse strand, counting down.
CCATCGGCAGTTCAGGGCCAGATTGTCAAGGAACCATATAGTAGAAATAAAGACCTCGACGGGCCAAATCTGCAAGGGCAACCAGAAAGTCAAAGAAGCTGCAGAACAACACTTCCAGAATCTCTACACCCCGGATGATCAAGGAGACGAAATGGAGGAAACAGAATTTCTCAATCACATCCCCTCCTTAGTCTCTGTTGAAGACAACGCAGATTTATGCAAACCTGTTACAGAGGAAGAAATAATCAAGACTATCTGGTCCATGGACTCCGACAAGGCCCCTGGGCCGGACGGATTCACCATACACTTCTATAAAGTTTGCTGGGACATCATAAAAAATGATCTTCAAAAGATGGTAAGGGGTTTCATGTCTAAAGCTAAAGTTGGTGGCAGCACAAACTCAACCTACCTTGCCCTGATCCCCAAAGACTCTAATCCGGAAACATTTGCCAGATTCAGGCCAATTTCACTTTGTAATGCTTCCTATAAGATTTTGGCAAAGCTGTTGGCCAACAGAATGAAGCCCATGTTCCCTAGAATCATCTCTACTGCCCAAGGAGGCTTTGTAAAAGGTAGACACATCCTGGACAACGTCATTCAAGTCCAGGAGACCATTCACTCTAGCAAGCAGAGAAAAGAGAAAGGTATGATAATAAAGCTTGATATGGTGAATGCGTTCGATAGAGTCAATAGAGCATTTCTCAGTAAAGTCTTGCTTTCCTTTAGCTTCTCCATGCAGTTTGTCAACCTTCTAAAAGCATGCATGAACAATCCCTGGATAGCTCCTCTCATAAACGGCAGGCCGGCAAACTTCTTTAAAGCCAAGAGGGGCATCAGGTAGGGATGCCCGCTTTCTCCCTACCTTTATATCATCTTGGCTGAAGCCTTAAGTCGAAAACTTGAAGCCGAAAGACTGATAGGATCCATCCCGGGCCTTAAATCCTCCAACAGAACAAGCTCTCTGAATCACGCTTTATTTGCAGATGACTCGATCCTCCTGGGGGGCGCCTCAATCAGAATTGCAAAAGCTTTCGGCACGGTCATAAAGAACTACTGTAAAGTCTCAGGGGCTCTGGTAAACGAAAACAAAAGTGAAGTATACAGTTGGAATACAGAGCATCAGGATCTCACCAACATAGCCAACACTCTTGGATTCAAAGGGCACTCTCATTGGGAGAGAATCAGATATCTCGGCCTACCCATAATCTCAGGAGTTAATAAGAGATCGCTTTGGACTGACATAATCTGCAAATTCAAATCCAAGATCTCGAAATGGGGAGGACACTGGTTGACAAAAGGAGGTAAGGTCATATTAATCAAGTCATAGCTCTCTTCACTAATAATTTATCAAGCAGCCTTCCTGCTCGCTCCCAGAAATATCATGGATCAAATCTCCTCTCTGCTTAGAAATTTCCTCTGGCAAGGAGGCAGGGGCAACGATAAGAAACTCCACCTTGTAAACTGGGAAACAGTCAAGAAACCCATCGATGAAGGAGTATTGCAAATCCGAGATCCTTCCCTGGCCAATCTCGCCTTAAGAAGCAAGATCCTGTGGAAAATGTTTAAAGAGCCAAGTCATCCTGTAAGCCTAATTCTGCGAGCAAAATACACAAACAGCAATGATTTGAGAAACCTTCATCTGGAATACACAGCCAACTGCACGTTGCTGTGGAAGCTCTGCTACAAAAGCAACAAAATCTTCAAACGATATATCTACAGAATCCCAGGGAACGGCAAAGGAATCAGTCTTTGGCAGGACAGGATAATGGGGCGAAACTCTCTTATCGATAATGAAGAAATTGCAGGAATAAGGGACTGGTTAATTGCAGCCGGGAAGTCAAGGTTATTCGACATATTTGATTGGGATCAGAGAGGCGACTGGGCTGGTTGGGCAATCCCTGGACCTCCAGACCATCTCCAACAGCAGCTAAAAATTTTCATGAACCTGATCGATGACGCCGCCCCGATCCATAGATCGATGCAAGACCGTTGGGGCTGGGGCCTCTCTGGCGAATACACAGCTGCGGAAGGATATAAAGCATGCCAGACAGCGGGAAACAACAATCACAGTCCAGCGTTTTGGAATAGCATTTGGGATCCCGCAGCTCTCCCGAAAGTTAACTTCTTTGTTTGGACATTGATTCACAATGAGATTCTCACAGGTGACAATCTAACCAAAAGAAGCTTCGCTGGCCCTCACTGGTGCACCCTCTGCAGAAGCAATGCCAAGACAGCTCAACATCTCTTCATCGACTGCGAGTTTGCAAAGGATGTTTGGGGTTTTACGCTCCAAGATCTTCACATATCCTCCCCTGCCCAGATATCAGTTCCAGACCTCTTCGCTGAATGGAACCATCGGTACCCTCGGCATATCCCTCAAAAATCGATTTGGCATAAAATCTGGAACGCTTTGCCCAAATTCGTCTGCTGGAAGATCTGGTTGGCCCGCAATCAGAAGGTTGTCAAGGAATACCATCTATCTCCCTTGCAAGTAGCAGCCAAGGCTAGATCACTGCTGCTAGAAACGGTGCAGCAACAGTATTTTAAAGAGGATGCATCTCTCCAGCAGATAGAGAAGCGATGGATTGGTAAGCTTGAACTGCAAAACAGGAAAATCCTCCTTTCCCCTAATCTAGAGCTCCCTGCCTGGAAGAAGAGAGACGCAGATGAATCATTTCAGGTTTGGTGGAGAGCTCAAAACCTGTTCACAATCTTCTTTGACGGGGCTTCTAAAGGAAACCCCGGTCCCTCGGGCGCCGACGGGATCATCTTCTCTCCTGAAGGGCGTTCCAGGGATACTTTCTTCTGGGGTCTCGGTGTGAAGACTAACAATCAAGCTGAATTGCTCAGCCTTCTTAAAGCCTGTCAAATCGCCAGAGAAAAAGGGATCAAGGATATCCAGATTTTTGGAGACTCGGAGATTCTCATAAAGAAGCTGATCGCTGGAGAGCTCTTCAGAAATGCTGGTCTCAACAGAACTCTGGAAAGACTGAAAAGAGTCCTCGCATTCTTTGCATCATACAAAATCTTCCATATTCTCAGAACTTCAAACAGCGAAGCAGACCTGATGGCAAACAAAGGTAGCGCGCTGGACAGAGGGTGGTTGTTCATCAATGAGGTCAGATTTATAGAAACTCCTCCGTAACGGTTCAGTTTTAGCAGCTGCTCTGAAAGCGTAAGCAGAATGTAATCTAGGCTGCTCCGGCAAAGCCCCTCTTCTTCCAACAGATTTAATAAAATATCATATCCGTTACAGTTAAAAAAAAAAATCTGCAACAAAAGAATACATGACTATAAGCTTGCCCAAGAAATTATTTCCAGTCCCCTAAAAATAAATATCTTAGAAAAATGGGAAAGAAAGGCATTTTGGCAAATTAACAATGCTTATAGTCGACTGGTCAAAGAAAAACATAGAATTTGGATTGATGAAGAAGATATCCAATGTTATTGTGATCTAGGTTTTGGCACAATGAATTGGACCACTTATTCTCTTATCCTTCAAATGGTCAAGGAGAAAGAAAAGGTCATAATTTGCGCAGACCCTGACAATATGGTAACACACCCATAGACTGGTTGGACTGAGAATTTTCTTGATAAATTATGTCCGAGAAAAGATTGGGTACAAAGACACAACAATTTCAACGTACACATGCAAGCAGATATGAAAGCAGTTGCCCAAAAAGAATTATGGTTTAAATTCAAACTCAAGCATCTTGGCAAGAAAATCACACCGCTAGAGCCTTTAAAATATATTCAATATAAAAATCATGTCATAAATCCTAAAGGCAAAGTTGTTGGCACTGTAACAGAAGTAGAAGACCTAACCCTCTAAAAGTAGAATCCCTCTTCCAAAGGGAATTTGTTTGTTACCCTTGCCCCCTCATGAAGGGATCTGATGTTGAACGATGTTTTTCAGAGAAACTTTACCCTATTCGAGACAATAACACAGAACCAGCAAGTGCAGATCCTCCAGGACCAAGTACTCAAGCTAAACTTGCAGAAGATTATTCATCTTATTCTGATATACCAATAGGGTGCTCGCGTGGAGAACCCATGTGTGTCTGTTTCATTGACGACTGGTAAAGTTGTACCTTTTCGTATTGGCCGACTCATGTGGAGCCAATCTGTTCTCATAGGCATTCAGCAAAAGCATCCACTGTGTACTCTTTAAAGGTTCCATGGGATTCCTAAAAATCTCTACTCTGTAAGATTTTCTTTATCAGTTGTAGCTATTGTGTCCTATTTAAAGGTTTTGCGGGATTCCTAAAAATCTCCATTGTGTAAGATCTTACCGTACGAATCACTGGCACTCGAAAGAATTCTCTGACTTTTGGTGTGGATTGACCCACATCTCATAGAATCTACGGAAAAGCATGACCTCTAATATCTATTTTTAGGACGATTCTCATGTACTTTGTCAGACTGTCAAAGCCTGAGGGATGCCTTATGCTCCCACGAGGAATTATAAATACGGGAAGAGAGGTCTCTTATCATCATTTGGAGTGAGAGTCGGTCTTGGGTTTGCTCTTGCCCTGCAACTGCGCTCAGTGCAATCATGTATGCATCTTGAGTAAATTCAAAGACAAGTCTTAATTCAGAGTTCGACAAGCCTAATCTAAAGTGGCAGGGCTCTTAAGATATTAAGTTGTGAGGTGAGTCATGTATTAAGATCCTGTCGATGTCCATCTTCAGTTATGATGGTTGCAGAGTCTGTAAACCAATTTAGTGTTTGACTTGTATGAGCATAAGCGAATAATCTGTCTTCACTGAACAGGGCAGGATTGCAACTTGTCAAAAATATGGTATATATACTCTAGCGATGGACAAGATCCACAAATTCTTATTTCTTCAGGCACCTGAGCTACCTCATTTGTTGTACTTTGTATTGCTTGCAATTAGACAACATCCTTTGCTGAAATAGTTTTCAATATGTACGAATAAATGTTATGAGGAGTTAATGCACTGAGAAAGACAAGATAATTCTATGTTCCAAAATTCACATCTTCGCATGAAGCTTTCCCAAATCTTTGATGCTTTTGTTTAGATGAATAGTCCTCAAGTGACTCATGACATCGGCCAAGACATGTATATGAGTCGATAGCTTTTCCATCCATCTCCATCATATCCCTGCTAGCTTCTATCACTTCGTCATTGTGGTCTGAGGACTTGTCGAAGACCAAAAAAAATGATCCATCTGCAGAAACAAGAGCTAATGAAACAAATGAAGGAATAATTAGTGGCATGGGTTTCATCATTGGTTGTTGATGGAGTTCCACCACCCTGACCTGTATGTATCATCAATCATGGTCAATTCCCTTTTCCCCGGTATCAAATGTATCCAAGTTAAGATGCCAATGCTAGAAAATGTATGGAGATCCACATCCACCCCTGTCCAATCTAGGTTGTGGAAAGATTCATCAAACTAGCGTACTGCAACCTTAGAGGTTAGCTTATCATACAAGGTGTTAGTATCTTATAGTCATAGTAGTCAGAAATAAATTGTCTTTCAAATTTTGTCATAAGTATAAAAGTGTGACTATGATCTTGTGAAAGATCTAGCTTTAGGTCTTAAGTTGGAATAAAAATTTTATTATTCATTGTAAATATGTCAAAGTGTGTCAAGAGTCACAAAAAATGGTCTTTTATATCTCAAGGCAAGTTAAGTAGGCCTAGGGTTAAGTTACATCAAGAAATCATGAGAGAGATCACGCTGCCATGCCTTGTCATCAGCGGCACAAATTTGTAGGTGTCTTGAGTCAATTAAAATGTCAAATCATGATTAGTCATGACATCAACAACAGTACAATGGTCAACAGGATGATGTTGTGCTTTTTCCAAGTGCTATGCTTTTGGTTATTCAAGTTCAAATTGTAATTACCGCGCAGCAAGTTTGCTCTCAACCACCTTGGGGGGTTAATTGCATGGTTATCTTCACATAAGATCTCACAGCTCTCCATTTTTCCATCAGAGGCTCATTGTGTGGTCGTTTATGCTCGCTGATCAAAGGAGGCAGGGGAGCGCTACGCTTGTAGACAGTGCTGCATTTTTTTTCAAGATGGTGGTCAAATCGCTTCTCCAGGTGCAAATTCCAGTTTTATTCGATACCTTAATTTTATATGACTACCAAATTGCATGGATCAGCGCAGAAAACAACTTGGAAACTTGCAAAATACAAAATTTCATCATCGTTGCGCTTTCTGTCATTCGCTACGCTTTCTCTGTGTGTTGCATTTTGCGTTTTATCATTTCCAAACAGTTAAATTCCAGTTTGTAGCCTCCATATGCAAAGTCTACCATGTCATTCAACTGAATTGAAGCTCCTTACCATAATCTTTGTGTGCCTTAGAGGTGATTGAGTTTGTTTTCTCATGCGTTGCGCCTATCTATTTAAATGTTATGCCACTAGGACCAAGCATGTAGTTGTTGTCATCGGGTTTTCAAGAGGTGAATAGAGTTAATTGCTCTGTTTTATAGGGTTTTTTGTTCTCATTTGTCATCAAATCCTAATTTGGAGCCCCTTTTTCATTATTGCTATCACACTTGTTGCACCAATTAAATTTGCATTAATATTACAGTTTAAAAACCCTAGAGTATCGCTATGCTGCAAAAAACCATGTCAACTCCAGAGGGAAGGAAACATAAGAGAGGGCCCTTGCCAGATTTGAACCCCAAGACCTCACATTCATCAATGCAGACCTAGCTATCAGAGTTGCCTTTGAGCAAGTGGGATGTATCAGATTTTGTGAAAACAATCAAGGGTGTAACGTACAACTCACTAAGGAGTTTGCCATGAACGTTAATGGGTTGGAGGCTATGGTTGTAGAGCTCATCTTTCCAGTTTTAGATGTCACAATATCAGCAGCAACAAAGATTCCCCTTCAAGGAGAGCAATGCTTCAAGGGCGTGCCTCTTGATATTTCCCATTATAAAGATTTTCTAAAGCCTGAGTATAGAGATAAGGAGTATGGATCCATTGTTCCTAAAGAGTATTTACTTGAACATTACGGCAAGCTTTTGTAAGCTATTAAGAGGTATTTTACTTGTGAGGGTAGGTTTGGAAGGATTTATCAATACCATTTTAGACTCTTTATGCATTTTACAGGGAAGAGCCCCTTGAATTTTCCCTTCTATCTATTCAAGAGTCTCAACAAGATGTCAGACAAAGTGCAGGGAAAACAAATCCAAGTGGAACCTATCTTGTTCCACTTTTTGTTAACTAAGTTATTGGTAATGGAGGAGCTATATAAAAAAATCAATCATGGCAGTCATTTGTAGATTCTTCAAACCTCGTAGTTGACTTGCCAACCAGTTCTTTGAGTAAGAAAGAAACACCCTCAACAGTGTCAAAAGGCATTCAATCACCAACTAGAAGTTTAATGAAAAGGCCCTCAACTACAGTGTAGTCAACAGAAAAGAAGACAGACAAGAAGCTACAATTTTCTCCAGAAGTGGTGGATGTCCCTAAGAAGCCTCTCACTAGCTCTATTGCAAAAAGGTTTCCCTTGGAGCAAACATTTCAAGCCATAGAAACCATACCAAAAGATGAGGTTGTCGATGATAAATTCAAAGATATTGCACAATTGTAAGAACAGTTAAAGAAGACCTATATGGTTATTGCAGCAAGAAAATAAGCAATTAAAGAAAGTTATTCTAGAAGACAGCTAAACGTAGTGAAGATGTACCAATGGCTAAAGCTACACCAGTTGTGACCATATCTAAGGGCAAAAAAAAGGTAGTGAAAGAGGATATTAAAGACGCAGAAGTTCCAACAGCCAGAGTTACCAGATCCTCAACCAAAAAGCTATAGATTCAGGAAGAGAAGACAGTGCAAGAAGAAGAGAAGACAAAGATAGATGAGGGAAAGTATACCTTTAACAGGTTGAGAATGCAATTGAAGAAGGCTCACAAGGAGATATCTGAACTCAAGCAGCAGGATGAAATGGCTAGGAAACAAAGGAGTGATCTTTTGGACATCTATCAGCTAGCAATGGGCAATGCCAAATATATGTTGAAGAGGTCCCTTCCACTACATAGGCAGCTAAAGAATATATGCAGGCATAATCTTACCATGAGGAAGGAGTTAAGGGATACCAAACAATAGTTGAAAGAGATGCAGGAGAAAGATAGAGGTGAGCTGAATCTGTTGGTTGAAGTAGCCAAAGTTCGAATGCTAGGAAAGGGCGAAATAAAATAGTTTTGATTTTTTTATTTTTGCCTAGAGAATGCTTGTTTATGGGGTTGAGGTTAAACGTGATAATGGTTTGCATACAATCCCTCCTGCAAACACAGTTAGTCCAAGTTCTCAAGTCATTTTTGAAAAAGCAGCTTTCACAACATTTTTGTGCGCTAGCTAGCATTAGGGTTAGGGTTTTTTTGGTGTGGAGATGAATCTTTTGCATTTTTGGTGAAAAGAAGCTTGAAAGGGGTATGTGGCATGATTATTGTAATGTTAGCATCATCACCAACATGAGCAGCTTGTCCAGAGACCTCACTGTCACTCAAACCATGAAAACAGATGGTGTTGCGCTTTTACAATTGGCGTTGCGTTTTTGGCTATGGATGAAATTATCGAAGTTGGAGGCTTTGTGTGGTGAAAGAAATCTTCTAAGGGGGGAATTATCCATGTACATGATTGTTCACACATGTTGAAGTCATCACGCAGCTCGGGAATCGACCAGAGGAATCTCAACCATGGTGCGTTGTGTTTTCTTGTTGTGAGACCTCACTGTCACTCAAATGAAAACATATGGTGTTGTGCTTTTTCAACTAGCGTTGCATTTTTGGCTATATATGAAATTATCGAAGTCGGAGGCTTTGTGTGGTGAAAGAATTCCTCTACGGGGGGAATTATCCATGTACATGATTGTTCACACATGCTGAAGTAATCAGGTAGCTCAAGAATCGACCGGAGGTATCTCAACCATGGAGCGTTGTGTTTTGTTGTTGTGTTTTTGCTTTTTTCTGGAGAATTAGGAGGTTGCGCAGCATCGAAAGGCACTGCGCTTCCAAACAATCATCTTTTTGACCGAGTTACCCAAGTCAAAATCTTCTATAATTTGTTTTTATGGTCCTAGTAATTGTAATGAAGCATCTAATGACTCACAAGCTCAATTTGGGTTGAGAATTTAATGTAAAAATGCTTAGACAAGATCTAGTTAAGCAGTTCCTAGTTTTCAAAAATCAGTTCTATTTTCATTGCATAAGTTAGAAACATAAATCCCAATGAGGAATTCGGTTCCTAGAGGTGGGAACAGACTTGTATTAGCCTATTTATGATGTGATTTTAATCAAGCAAAGGGTTGGTTAGGTTCAGGAGGAGGGACATTGTGTACTACACTTATTTTGATATATTTTACAGTGAATGAAGCCAGAGGTGGAATTTACAGGGATTCTCGTGTAAGTTTGCTTTGGAGATGTGCTTTCTTCCTTTGTAAGTTATCTTCTATAACAATCATGATTTGAAATGTATCTGCTTGTTTAGTTAAACAAAGATATTGACTCATAATTCACTCCAAATAGTGCTCTGTTTCAGTTTGCTAGACATCTATGTTTTCCATTAAAATGACAGTTAGAATTCATCTTGGTGTTTCATGCCTTGTTTGTCATTTTCCATTTCTCTTCCACTCACCCTCCTACAACAATTTTAAACTGAAAAACTCTAAAGAGAGTACCTACCTTGCCCCTGTAGAAGCTCCTCTTTCTCTTCATTTCATCACTAGAAACATGATCAGGTAGACATGACTCCATGCCTAATGGATCTGTCTCCTTTCCTACCCACAAATCCTAGCCCCTCCTGAATCTTCGTACAAGGTTTAAGCCATTTAGCTTTAAACCCATGCGCTAGAAACTATGAACATATAGACAGGGATCATCAAAATTCTGAATGAATGCCAACAAGTAACCAAACTTTAGGGACACCACTTTTACTATTCGTTATGCCTCAGGGTCAAGGGAGACCAAATCAAATTAATCAGTGCATGTGGGAGTGATACGATACTCATTGTTCCGGCTTAACTGCTCCAAATCATTTTTCCTTGGCATCAGCTCGGAAATCATCCATGCAATACTAGGCTTCTCAAGCCTTTCAGTTGAAACCTTCAGATTTAGCTACTTAGACATGTAAATAAATCGAGAACTCTGGACATCACAAGCCTCGATTAACCTATATACTGGTTTGCCTATCATCACTGACATCTCGAGTTTCATTTTTGAGAGGAATTCGTCTACTTCTCAATGTCGACTCTGCTTTAAGAGATTTAAGGTTTTTGTTCTTTGATACTCAAACTTCTTTCGTAAAGCACTCCAGAATTCTTTCCTTTTGTGTGTTGTTTTGGCCCTTTTGAGCATCCAATTCTGCATTGTTTTCTGTTGTTTCTGCTATTTCTGTTTCTTCTTCGAGGGGGTCTGTGTACTGCCAACCTTTTGGCTTTTTCTGTTGCTTCTTATTCCATTTGGGATCTTTTTTGGCCAGTGGGAAGGTGCTATGTAGGTGGCCTGTTTGTAAACATCCACGGCACCGAAAAGTTGTGTTTTCGTAGTCTAATGGTTGGATCCACTATGAGTTGTTGAAACTCAATGTGATACTGTCTGGTAACCCTTGGCTAAGATCTACTTCAACACATATTCAAGCAAAAGTAAATATTCCCCTTGTGAGTCTGTCCCCATCAATCCTTAGGAATTTTCCCAAGGAGTTCCCAATGGCAATTAAGACATTATGATGCCAGAAGTGTAATGGGAGGTTATGCAACCTGACCCAAACTGGCATTTTTGATACCACCATAGTGTTGGCATCAAAATTTGGGAACCATGGGGTCATGAAGAGCCCAGCATTGCCCCAGAACCGTAGTCCCTTATTGAGGATATGTTCCCGTTCTTGTGTTGTGTTGAATCTGACTATGAAAAACCCCTTGGGGCATAGATAGATTTCACAATTTGGTGACCATGCATCATGTATCCATTGGTGTAGAACATTAGAGTTTGGCCAAAAGCCATTAAATCTACATATAACTGCATTGTTAGAGAGATCTGAATATAAGCTATTTAGCTCAAGCATTGAGGAGACTGTGAGGACAAGATTTTCAAGTTTTTGTTCCACGATGTAAGGCCCTAGCAGATCGGCCATTGTTGCTGGTTTGGTTTGTGCTTCTGCCTTTCCTTTCACTGCATCTTTAAAAGAGCCTGTGTTTCTTGTGCTGGTTCCAGAACATCCACTCCGCAGACATATATTGATTATGATAGTCACATCTCTTACTATGCCATAATCCTGTAGCATGTGATTGTCCTGTATGCTGTGTCCTGAATAAATCAGATTTTGATTGCTTGCTAGTATCTCGTGTTAACACTGTATATCTTGCCTTAAGTCTTGTATCCTCATCCCTTTCTAGAGCGTCCAGCAGAGATGACTGCCTTCCAACGTTTTGATGAAGATCTGTATCGAGTCTGCCTCAGTAGCGTGCCTAGCATTGCCCTTTGTCCAATGCCCGCCTGCACATTCCATGTGGCCTCCCGAGTAGGGCTCTGCTCATCCCAGTGCTATGTCTATGCAGCTCTTATCTTCATTGAGATCTTGTTCACAGATTGGCAACCAATCTGGCTCTCCTTTACACAAAAGGGGTTCCTCAAGGCATAGTGTTGAAAGTTTTGTAAACAGAGCGCCCAGGCGAATATCCCAGACACTCTTCTACTCTGCCCAAGCCATCAGAGAGAAGTCATTTGTTGTAGATCCGTCGAGCCGATAGAGGACAAGAAGAAAACAGTTGTGATTGACCGGATCTGGCCAGTACATGGGCCGATCTACCGTGTGGCTGCCCAAATTAAAGATCCCCTGTTCAGATCTATGAAGAATGCCTCGTTTCAAAAAGGGATAGGTCGTCCATGTCCACTGTGGGTATCGTTCCGCCTCTAAGGGTTCATGCTTTGGCTCACGGTGCAGTCTGCCAATTGCCTGCTTTGCATAGTCGTCGTGTACGTTTTCCGACATCCTGCGTGCTCCATTGATACCTAGATCTGTGGTCAGTGGAGCAGCGTCGACACTAACAGTGTTTTCAGGGATCTTTTCAATGCTCAGTTCTCCAGGTTTTTGTGTCCTCCGTGCCATCTCTATCGAGGAAAACCAAACCCATAAGCCCTCGAAGAGAGGCCCGTGGGCGCTTTGAAGGGCTTCTTTTGGTTCCATGCGCACCCAAAATGATCGGTCAGTTGCTCAACCAGTCCTTCCGCCTTTCCTGAATTCTTTTGGGGGTTCAAAGTGGCCTTTCATGCGTTTCTGAGAAGATGCCCGAATGCACGCTCCTATTCCAACCACCAGAATATACATGACCGGTCTCTGGCCGCATTCAGGGTTGTCGCGGGTTGCATTGTCAAGATCGACCAGTGTGTCGGCACCCAACTCAAGTTCAGAGATCTGATAAACCCTAGCTCTGCGCGCCATCCTCATTCCCTCGATTTTTTTATCGTAACCTATGGTTCCGGTATTTCAAGGTGTTGAATCCATTTATGTGGTCAAAAACTCAATGTAAACAACAAAAATCAAGATTTAACTAAAAGAGAATTTGCCATATCCCGGCTAAAAACTGCAAAAAGCCAAAAAGTGTAGTAGTTAGACACGCCAAATCACTTGTGGAAGGTTTGTAGGAGAGTTATCACTAATTAATGTTGGAAGTAATGCTTCCATGTCATGTGTGGTTGTCATCATGAGTCCCTAGGTGTCAATCAAGTAGTTGTTTTCCTATGTGTGAGTTGTAATAGCTATCTAGATGTGTTGTAGTCAGTGATATATATGTTATAACTTATAAATATGTAACCATTGAGATCAATAAAAGATAACATATGATTTGTTGTGTGTCATCGCTCTCTTTCATTTTCTAACATGGTATCGGAGCCTATTCTGGCTTGACTCCCTCGAGAGGGGACCAGAAAAATGTAAGACAGTCTTGAGTTGGGAGAGGACCAGAAAAATGTAAGAGAGTCTTGAGTTTTATAGTCATGTACATAAATTAGTTTAGTGATTGATATCTAAGTTTCTTTGTGTGATTTATTTTTTTTGGGTATAGATCTGGAGTCCAAGCAATATTGTTAGGCGTGATTGTGAAAAGGAGCCAGAGTACAAGAGTATTGTACACGTGTTGCTGTCAAAGGATAGTCATGGCCGAGTGTTGTTGTTTACTTCATTGCTTTAAAAAAACCCAACACGTTTCATTCCTTGGCACACAAAAAAAATGCTCAAAACCCTAGCGAATATAAAAAAAAGGGTCGACGTCATTGCAGCTCTCGTTGAATATTACGTCTGTAGAAAAGTTGTGGCCGACAACAAGTATGGCACTGGCATGCTACCCTCTTGACCGAGCGTGGATGCGAAATCGGTTATAGATCGGATTCTTTGTTCGACTGAACCAGGGTCATTTGGGCCAACCATGAATGGTGGTGAAAGAATTTATGATATTTATGCTTCAAATGCCATGAGATTATTTGACCCAGAATTAAGAAATGGCTAAATCTCATCTTTCAGCAGACGACAAGTGTTTTTTCCTTCTGTTTCTATTTCCGCGAGTATTCACTCTGAAATACGAGCTTTTGACTGCACAGTAGTCAAAATGGAAGATCGGCTGTAGTTACGCTGCTCTAGAGAGAAGTTGCCGCCCTTCACCAAAACCAAATTCGTCTGTCCGTCGCATGTTCGTTGTCATATCAAGAGGGATCTCTTCTTCGTCAACACGAGCCTAAAGGGAGACAACACGATTTGTCCTACTCAAGTCGTGCCGGAACTTCCAATTGATGGGGCTTTGTGGGGCGCGGAGAGATACAAATGGAAATCGCCCAAGCATTTGAAAACTAAGAACCAAATTGAACGAAGGGCCGGAACTTCCAATTGATGGGGCTTTGTGGGGCGCGGAGAGATACAAATGGAAATCGCCCAAGCATTTGAAAACTAAGAACCAAATTGAACGAAGGACTAGGGCGAAAGGTCTTTCGTTAGCTTTTCTCTCTGCAAGATCAGCATCTAATGGCAAGATGACAGTGGTAAACATAAGAAGCCTTGCCTTGAAAAAGATCTGTAAGCCTGTGAATTCAGTAGAGCGTAACCGAGACCATATGATCGAGATCAAGGACTCCATTCTCATGGTTTTAAATTTAACCATTGCCATTGCCATAGAGGTCTCCTTGGTCAGGTTCATATTTAGCTTAGCTAGTTTTTAAGATAGTGTGGTTTTGTTATATATATATATAGATATTTTGTTGATGTGGGTGTCACATATATTTATGTGTGATCGTTTTGTTAAAAGGAGTTGTCTGTAAAAATCAAATACAGAATTACAAAGAACAGACTAATTATTTAACAGATTAATGTGATCCATTGTGATCAATAAGTATTCCAAGTAGTTAATATTGTCATGTTGGTGTGCCTTGTCGTGCTCCCGGAGCATTGGAGCATTAGTTACAAGTAGTTCTTAATAAAGTCAAGTTGTAGAATTGTCAACTAAAGACATTTTGTACCCAGAATGTTATCCTATATAGTTGATGAAGGTTGCGGAGGGCCATGGATTCATAGAGAGTGGCAGTTCCATAGGATGGTTCACTATGAGACCAACCCGTTGCCCTCTAGGAGGTTGAGAAGCATCAATTCTGCAAAGCACCTCAACAATGGTTTGAAGTGGTTATCTTAAATGAATCGAGTGGGAAACTCAAAGTGTCGTAAAGAAAAGAGCGAAACGGTGAAATTTCAGAGTGGATATTAATGCTAGTGATGACCATATCAGAGAAATCTAACAAAGATTCATTTATTATTGTAATATGTGTTTTTCATATAAGCATTAAGGGAGGATGGTGGAAGTGATGCTTCCATATCATATGTGGTTGTCAATCTAGAAATAGTTATTTTCCTATGTGTGAGTTGTAATAGCTATCTAGATATGTTGTAATCAATAATCTATATGCTATAAATATATAACTATTGACATCAATAAAAGATATCAAGTGTGATTTGTTGTGTGTTATCTCTCTCATTCATTTTCTAGCAATGAATATAAACTAATTTAATATTTGGTTGAGAGACACTCTACAATCCAATATAAAGAATAAAATGTGTACAGTCCAGTATAAAGAATAAAATGCTTAAAACAAAAATATAAAACCACTATATTATAACTAACTTAAAAAACAAATATATAAACAAATATAATCCATACAATCAATTTCTTAATTACTCAATCATAAAAAAATTCCATCTAAATATAATTTTGTTCATGGGCATGAATATGAGTAAGAGCATGAGGAGGTGAAAAGGAGTTGCAGAACCTCAATGCTACTCACAAACTGAGACAGAGGTAAGTGCAAAACCCTAAGATCTTTCTATCTCTGGGAATAGGTAAATCTCGAAGCTTTTTCTCTGTGGTTTGGTTTTGTCATAATCTACCATCGAAATCCCCAACTTAATAATCATCCACAATTCGCACTGTTCGTGATAAAAACTGCAGTGATTTGCTCTCGGTTAGTTTCACAAGTTGGCTGACGCTCGGAGTAGATTGATTTATGTAAGTTGGATTTTTCAGGTTTCTATAATTAGAGTATTGAAAACATATAAAAGGGATTCGGAGTATTGATAACATATAAAAGGGACTCGATGTATTGGGGAAGGATGTCAATGGAGGTCTCGTCCACGCCGAGATATTGGCATCTTGAATCCCTACTCCAGTGGAGACTCGGACCTCACGAATTCGAGAGAAACTATGCAAAGCCGTTGCGAAAGAGATTGCTGTCCTAGAGGCCATGGTGAGGTTCGCGTATTTCAAGGATAGATGGATCCCGATTTGGGTGAGAAGCAGAGGGGAATCGAAAAAGAAAAAGAACGGTGGAGGTGCGTCTGGGTTTTAGTTATCAGATCAGTTGAGAAAAATAATGGCAAGGACAAGGAATTGAGGAGAAAAGATGGAGGACCAGATCATACTGTGATTGCACCTACCATTAGCCCTATCAGAGCTCATGTTCAGCCAATCGATGTCTGGGCTAGGGTTTCTCTGAAGTTTGTGAAGCCCAAAAGCATCGATCATGAGCACAAGCAGCAGCAGCACCTTAAAGCTAAAAAATCTGTTAGAAAGGTTCATGTCTCCGTGGGATGAATAGGAATATCAAGAATAATAATGAAATAATGGTTCATCTTCAATCTAGCGAAAACAGGAAGGAGGTGATCATGGATGGATGGGTGCTCAAGAAGAATAGCGAATACAGGAAGGAGGTGATCGTGGATGGATAGATGCACTAGGTGATTATGGATGGATTGGTGCACAAAAAGAATAATAAGTTTTCAAATAATAGTTTACATGTGATAATGTAATGTTTTTGTTAAATATTGAGATGTTATAATGTTTGGTTAAATATTGATTTAGTTAAAATAAAATAAATAATATTAAAAAATATAATTCTAATTATAATTTATTAGAATTAATATTTAAAATCAATTTAGATCTATTTTAATTTTGGAACTATTAGTTTTTTATATTTGTTAGGGGCTAGAAAGATCAAATCTTTTGAGTGCCCTAGGTAGATTCAGAGTTAAGATGGGTTTAGGCTGATTCATAAAAGGGTGAGTTTATCATTGACACTTTGAATATAAACTAATTCATTATTATTATGAAAAAAAACCATCTAAAATGATTTATTATTCTTATAAAAAAAATTCATCTAAAATAACTTGCAAGGGTTTAGTAAAAAAACAAAAAACTTCATCTAAAAAGAAAGGTAAGTAGTTAGTAAAAAAGCAGATTTTCACACTTGTTAAATACTTCTAGATCTTAGATAGCTAATCTATTTTTTAGCATAGAAAAAACTAACTCTCACCTAATAACAAATAGTTTTAAATATTTCTTTAATAAAATCAAAACAAAAAAAATTCCAATAAACATAACTAAATTAATAAAATTATATACACACTCTATAAAACCATTATAATTTTTTAATTTTCTCATTTATTTTTTATCTTGTAATAATTTTTAATATTATATTTTCAAATAAAAACATCCACGATAAATTTATATTTAAATATCATTTCTACGGAAAAAAATCCCTTCAAACCAATCTGAACTTATGTCGCACTCTGCAATCTGACGATCAAGAAAGAGGTGAAACAATTGACCCCTCTCCTAACCATCAGCTTCGAGATGTTCCCCAAATTTTCAATTAACATAAAAAGATGCCCTTCAATTAAGCTGTGTGCCCAGGTTAACACTAAAAAATATTTATTTAAGAATGAAAATCGGATTAACTTTAGCTTTCTTCTAACTTTAATGCAGCGATAATCTCAAGAAAAGAGATGACCTATTCTACCATATTTTCCTTCATATGTATGGTTCATTTTCTGATGAAAAAAATATTTTTTTGAAAAAGATTTATCGAAGGATGTAAGAGTCTACCTTCTTGTTGAAGATTGTTAAATTGCTTATGGCTGCATTAAGAACAGAGAGGAGCATATCTTCTTGCTCCGTCCGCTCAAAACTACCTAGACCTTCAAAGTCCAGCACGACATAGATGCGTTTCTCAGCTGCTCTTGCAGTCATCCACACTCCATCTGTACACCTTCCACCTGCCACATCCAAAAGAGACCCTGACAAGTGATTTAACAAGTAAGATTTTCCGCTGCTCTGTTTTCCCATGGATGATATCACCATAATCTCTCCCTCCCAGTTTCTGAGAACTGTATCATAAATGCCAAAAGTAATCAAATTTGCCAGAGATAAGCTGTCTTCATAACTCAGTTCCGGTGGTATCTGAAGCCCGTCCTTGAGAGCAAGCAGTCCATTGTTTTCTGCTCGGGCTATTTGGATAGGAACAAGGCAAGCAAGGGTGCGAATCCATGTTCCCATAGCCTTACTTGTCAAGCCCGTTAGATCAACCGGGCCCCCAGATATCCACGGTTCAAATCTTTTTACGTCCATTTGAATATCTATGTTTGAGAAATCTTTACCTTTTTCCTTCTCCAGTTGTTGACGAAGAGATCTCAAGACATTCTTACATGCACGCTCATTACAGTTTTGATCGATGTCTTTGGTGCTTAATAGTACATTGAAAAAAGCATCCCTCTTGTCTTCACTGAACAGGGCAGGGCTGGTTGCAAACTTGTCAAAAATATGGTATATATACTCCAGTGGTGGACAAGATCCACAAATTCTTCTTTCGTCAGGCACCTGAGCTACCTCGTTTTCTGTACTTTGTATTGCTTGCAATTGGACAACATCTTTTGCTGAAACAGTTCTCAATATGTATGAATAAATGTTACGAGGAGCTGATGCACTGAAGAAAACAAGATGACTCTGTGCTCCAAAATTCACAATCATCACTTGAAGCTCTCCCAAATCTCTAATACTTTTGTTTAGATGAATGGTCCTCAAATGACTCATGACATCGGCCAAGACATATATGTCGACCGTGACAGAGGTGTCATTAGCTTTTCCATCAACCTCCGTCATATCACTGCTAGCTTCTCCCACTTCATCATTTTGGTCTGAGGACTTGCCGAAGACAAAAAAAAATGATCCATCCGCAGAAACAAGAGCTAACGAAACAGGAGAAGGAAGAATTAGTGGCCTGGGTTTCATCATCGGCTGCTGATGGAGTTCCACCACCCTGACCCTGTTTGTATCATCAATCAAGATCAATTCCCTTTTTCCCGGTATCAGATGTATCCAGCTCAGGGTTCCAATGCCAGAAAATGTATGGAGATCGACATCCACACCTGTCCAATCTAGGTTGCGGAAAGATTCATCAAACTTGTGTACTGCAACCTTAGAGGATAGCTTATCATACAAGGCTACAAATCGAGTACCTTCGTCAACAGACAATAAATCATAGCCCCTTCTGAATGTTCGCAGAGGTTTTAAGCCGTCTAGCTTTAAACCCATGCGCGAGCAACTATAAACATACAGGCAGGGAACATCAAAATTCTGAATGAACACCAACAAGTGACCAGACTTTAGGGCCACCACTTTTAGTATTCGTTCTACCTCAGGGTCAAGGGAGACCAAATCAAATTGCTCGGTACATGTAGGAGTGATCCGATACTCACTGTTCCGACTTAACTCCTCCAAATCATTTTTCCTTGGCATCAGCTCAGAAATCCTCCATGCAGTGCTAGGTTTCTCAGGTCTAGCGGTTGAAACCTTCAAATTTAGCTGCTCAGACAAGTAAGGAATCCCATAACCCTGTAAGTAAGAAAACCGAGAACTCTGGACTTCACAAGCCTCGATGTATCTGCATACCGGTCTGCCTGTCATCACTGACATCTCGCGTTTCATTTTTGAGAGGAATTTGTCTTCTTCTGAATGCCGGTTCTGCTGTAAAAGATTTAAGGTTTCTGCTCTTCGAGACTCAAACTTCTTTAGTAAAGCACTCCAGAATTCTTTCCTTACCATGAATTCAACATTTTTTACGAACTCTTCTCTGGATGTCTTATAAAGATTTGAAATTACCGTTCTGACCTGTTTATTCGATAGGAGCTTAACCCACATTGCTTGATCAACAGGAACTCCACCTGTTGACTCGAACTGTTTAAAAAGATTGCCAATCTCATCTGGCAGGCCAGGCTCAATACTCTTCAAGTTCTCTGTTGTCAAAATTTTTTCAATGAGAGGCATTCCAACTGTGGGCATTTGTTTATCAGTGGGCCCTCTGTTGACCAGCAATGCTACAAGACCAATGTTTCTACGGAAACACTGCAATTTCTTGGGAATCAGAGACTCAACCCAAT
Source organism: Pinus taeda (assembly GCA_000404065.3). Classification (NCBI taxonomy): domain Eukaryota; kingdom Viridiplantae; phylum Streptophyta; class Pinopsida; order Pinales; family Pinaceae; genus Pinus; species Pinus taeda. The sequence continues at coordinate 4,530 of APFE030115021.1, read as the reverse complement.
TCTGAACAGCTATGGAACTGTTATTGACAACTTCAAAGGTTCCTCCTACGTTCCCTCTAACCCCTTTAATACTCATCTTTACCCGGTCACCTGAAAATGAAAATGGCGCTACAGATGTTTCTTCATTGAAATGCATTACCGTGGCCTTGAAGGTCTTCTTTGGATGTGAAGATTTCAAAATTATATCTCTTCCATATCTAAGGGGGCCACTTTGGTTCGGGAGCCCTTGGATCTTGTAAATACAATGAGCAACATCATATTCACCAGTAAATTTGACCTCTGACCCAAGAATGATGAGCTTCTTATCACAATTTCCGCCTGCTAAGATCTTACTCAACTCTTGGTGCAGTTGATCAAACCTATCAACAGAACCAGAGCAACGTAGTTCTTCATGATGTTGTGAGGACGAAGTCCCAGGGGAGGCCTCATCAAAAAATTGTGCTCCGCTGATGTATATAGGTAGAATTTTCAGAAAGCAGTCAACAACACTTTGATTAACTGCTTCCATGGAGGACTCTGGTGAAGCCCCTACTCGGACATCGGCCATGGAAATGTCAAGAGCTTTCACAAAATTGCTGTATTCATCATAACCTGGAAATTTACCATATTCAAGCAGAGAGACGAAATGCTCATTGCCCATTCTACAGAAGTTCAAATCGCCATCCTTCAACCAGTTGTTGATTTGACTTGAAACTTGATTAGTTCCTTTAAAAGTACTCATCTCTGACTTTGTAGAAACCCTCGGAGGCATGTACTCTGCGGTCAAGAAAGCACAACGATTATAACAATCACAAAATACAACATCACCTGGTGCTTGAGCCGCGTTCACAGAAGTAGCCGATTTCTTGAATTGCCTATCAATGGCAACTTTAAATCCATCAGAAAGATTGACATCGTTCTCAGAATTTTTCACATGGCTTATTTGAAGCTTCTTGGTGCGTCTCCCTTTAAAAGAAGCAGTTCTGGCCGAAGAAGCTGAAGCTTCGAAAGGATAGTAGCCTTGAACACAAACATACAGATAGTCCGAGAGCTCTACGAGATATCGGATGAAGTTGCAAGAAACGTCCTTCCTCGAGGCTTCTTTGAGAATTTCGCCTTCATGCCAGTAGAAAACAAAAATGGCTGATTCTCCAACTATTGCATACAGTCCTGGTTCCAATTGATCAAGAACCTCTTTTTCTCCTAAGAAGCCCTGGTTCCTGAAAGCCTCTGCCATCATCTGCTTGTTACCGTAGAATCCAACTACAGGCAAGCATCGCTGGTTTAGTGCATTGAAATTTATGCGGATTTGGGCATAATGGGTACCAATGGTTCCTGCAGATCTAGGAACAAGTTCATTGCAAAGAAGTAAAATCTGATCTTGCGGGAGCTGGACCTTCTCAACAAAGCTAAGCTGTTGTCTGTCAGAAACAACACACATTACCTTAAAGATTGGTGAACTGTTAGACACGGGGGTTGAATCCATTGCAACACCAGAAACCATTCCTTCCTCTTCCATAATTTCTAACAAGATATGGCGCTCTGCCTTCAGTGGTGGGTTTAAACGCAGATGCTTCTATTCTTGTTATCAGAAACAGGCAGAGAGTAGGTTAGTGGAAATTCGAACAACCCAACACCTCCACGCAGCCGAGCACGGAAGAAAAATTACGGAACTGTGCAGTGTAACGCGAAGTTGCCGCGCATTTATAACAAAGAACATACAAGTGTTTCCGCTGATTGGCTGACGGTTCATATATGTGTGTGAAAGAATTTTAGGCAATTTTAGGTTTGGAGCATCTCCATATTTTTTTAAAGTTTTTGGAAGGTTTCTTTGTCTATTTTTTTTTTTTCCTTTTCTTATTTAATTTTTCTAAAATCTCATAAAAAAAAATTATTAAAATTATAATTTTATAAAATTTTATTGAATTTAAAAAATTTATTAAAATTATATATTTTATAAAATTTATTGAATTTAAAAAATTTATTAAAATTATAATTTTATAAAATTTATTGAATTTAAAAAATTTATTAAAATTATAATTTTATAAAATTTATTGAATTTAAGACTTTTTCAATGTGTTGCATCCATATTTATAGTTAAAAAATCAATTTAAATAACATAAATCAAAAATTCGCTTTAACTTTTCCACATAATTACAATACTAAAAAAATCTTAAAAAACACACTAAAACCAACTCTGATAAAAGACAATGAGTTTTTTTCGGTAACACCTGTCCCTGCTACATTCATTCCTTTGCAATTTAATGGATCCCTTTGATTCCTAGCAGAATTCATACCTCCCGATTGTAATGGAAAGCTTTTTCTTTTGCAAACGCATTCCCAACTTTGTGAATGTACGTCATTGTCTTTGAAGAAATGTTAGTTGTGTGGGATCATTTTCCTCAAACTTAAAAGGTGGTTGTGTTATTGTATTTAATATTTAATAATTGGTTGTGAAGAAATTTTATATATAAAAAATTATATATTTAATTTTTAGTTGAAAGTTATATTATATAAAGAAATTGTTTATGGAGGTGGAGGAATTATTTAAGTGGTTAAAAGTGGTTGGAATTTGAGCAAAAAAAATTCAAAAAAAAATTGAATTTTATTCTAGTAGTGTTTGAGTCATGTTTTTTATGAGAACCATCAAAAACTTTTGCGGCACCTAAAATTTTGAAGTTAGTTTGAATCATGTTTTTTATGGTGGAAATGGATTGGCACCCAAAACCTTGAATTTTGACGGTCACAAACTTTTGGGGCACCGAAAATTTTGAAGTTAGTTTGAATCATATTTTTTATGGTGGAAATGGATTCAGCTCCCTCAGGGCACCCAAAACCTTGAAGTTTGACGGTTGTGACCTGGATTTACAAAAATCTCTGCCGGATTTTATCAAAATTTTACCTAAATTTTCATGATTTTCAAGGAAAAAAGCATAGCATGAATCTCTTCGGGATTTTATCAAAATTTTGCCGAAATGCCCATAATTTTCAAAGGGGAGAGAAAAAAGAAAAGAAAAGAAATTTA
>APFE030115019.1:1762-52786 GCA_000404065.3 Pinus taeda | reverse complement strand
CAATACTGGAACGCTTAGTGCAGTTCCCGGAACTCTTCCAAAACTGGCAAGAAGCTGAAGTCTTCTGCTAGAGAAAGTGATCCTATTGTTTTAAAGAGGGAAACCTTCAACCATAAAAGGGAGGTCTCACCCCGCATAAAAGGTAAAACTTCAACCTGAAAAGGGAAGTCTCAACCTGTGATGGTTTAAGGATGACCAACAACTTTGGAATGCTTATGCAATTCCTGGAACTCTTCCAAAACTGGCAAGAAGCTGGAGTCTTCTGCTAGAGGAAGTGTTCTCAATTTTGTCTCCGGAACTCTTCCAAAACTGGCAAGAAGCTGAAGTCTTCTGCTAGAGGAAGTGTCCCACATCGCCAACTGAAGGCATGTTCAAGCATCTTTGTCTCTGGCTACAACTCTGAAGCTGGTGTGGCAGGTTGTGGCTCAGGCTCGCTTGATGTGGCTTTGAAGCTTGTAGATGACCATCATTTCCCCCCCTGTCAGATACAAGGTGAGAAGATGGAGAAAACTCAACTGCAAGACTGTTTAATATTCTGGAACAAGTTCTAATATGTGTTTGGAATATCTTCTTGGATGTTGCTGCCCATTGCCAAGAAGCAATCCATCCTAGATGAATCTTTGTTCTTGCAGGACGATTGTTTTTGAAGCATCTGTTTGAAGAATGACTAGTTTTATGACAGTGCTTACATGGATGAAGATCAAAACAGTGATCTTTCAGATGGCCAACTCGATCACAGTGTTGGCATTTCACGATCTGTTGTTGTTGTTGCTATTGTGGAAGAGGAGCAGAGTCTGGAACAGCTGTAGCTGTACTGTCATGAGGAGCAGGTGAACTGTCATGAATGAAACCAGCACTCTAAAACTGAATGGGTTTTGAGTAGTCTGGAATATGAAAGGACAAGTCCTTGTCATATCCAAGACCAGTTCTGTGCTTGTTGTGGACAAGCTGTTCCCAAGGTCTGATGATGGGCTTGGGAAGTGCAGACTGAACTTCTGCATCTACATTTACAACTGCTGCTTTATTTGAATGAACAGGAACATTATTGACTTGCTGTTGATGGGGAGTCTGTTTCAATCTTCTGAACAGAAACAGGTTCAGAAAGATGACTCCATTGCTGTAGTTCTTCTTGCTGTAGCTTTGTCTCAAGCTGCGAAAACTCAATATTCTCATGTGCAGTTTGCAGAGAGGTTTGGATGTCAAAGAGAGTTTCTTTTTTAAATTTGACCATCTCATCAACAGTGGAATGAATTAGGATATTCAATAACTTTAATGCATCTTCAAGTCTGGCCATTTTTCTTCAATGTCACTTAAAAAACAAAACTGAGGCAGCAGCAACTACTCTGTCCACAGCCTCCTTAAAGAAAAAGGAATGAAAATTGATAATGATTTCTATTGCAAAAATCTTATTTGCTTCTTTGAGTCGTATGGTTTGTAAGAAAATTAACTACCGGCTGCACCAAGTTCCAACACACTTCACATTAAAAGGGGAAACCTTTAGCATAAAAAATACGAGCCATAACAGGCTTGAGCAGGACTGAATATCTGTAATATTAAATTTTAATTGTTTCATAATAACAGAATCTCAGTACCACTAAAAGAAGCACTAGTACAAGTCTCCATAAACTCCAATAATAACTGTGAATCTGGATTGTGATACAAAACCAGATGAATCTACCAGATGGAGAAATTGTGATTAATGCAGATAAAACATTGATAATAATGCCCACTAGCAGCTCAGATCCTCAATTCCAATAGCCTATGAAATTGAAAAGCTCGTCATACGACTATGCAGCTTCTCCACGGTGGTGCTATTCCAGCGAATTGCTATGATGGTGTAAGAAAGGTCCTCGGACTTCAAGCCTTCCAATATTAATAACTTGCATCCTCGTTCATGGGAAGTATTTTTTTCTGCTACATGTAACTCTTTTGGAATAAATTTATCTTTTGGAATAAATTTAAGAGTAATGGGCTTCCCACAAATGTTGGCAAAAAATTACAATGGCAGAGAAACAGTCCTCTCGCTTTTCAGCTCTCGGCCTTCTGATCTACATCACCAAACTCATACTGCGCAAGTCGATTTCACCTAAGGTCCAATCCGTCAGCCTTTCATTCAAATTAATTTGCTTTCGCCTTCGCCGTTGATGTCACAGGGGAATATTATTAATTCTGGTTCAATTTTGAAACATCACAATCTGGCCAAACCAGATAATACCATCTGACAACTACACAATTGGAGATCTGATGGATAAGGTCGAATTAGCATGGGGATCCACTGTGGCTAGCTTAAAATACACGTTTCGGAGATACTGAGAGAAAAAACAAAGGTTGACACAAAGCCTCAACAAGGACCCGACTCTTCAGTCGACGCCTCCACGCTTCTATGAGCAGTTCTCCAAGCGGTCATCAAAACACACAGGAACGGTTCCTTTACGATAGCTCACTAATAGATCTATGGGCACCAACAATATACGTTAAACTTGGTCACTGTTTCGACTGCGCACCAGCAATAAATCCACGCCGATTCTTCAACTGATTCAGACTTTTCAATGCTGAAGCTCGTCTGGTATTCTCCATGTAGGTTCCATTGTCCTTCATGGCCTGTACTGGGCAGATTATATACAACCACAGTGAAAAAACCACTCTTGAAGTGTCATCTATGCCTGTGCCGTGGGTTTAAAGCAAGTCATTCGTGCTTTTAAATCTCTGGTCTTTGGGTCTTCTACACCTTTGCAATGACTCACTGTAGTTCGAACTTGTATTCCTCCAATGCAGAAGAACGCAACACACCCAAAGCGCACGCACCGACATGCAATCTTCGCAACCCGCAACTAATCCTCGCCAGCGGGACCCCGAGCCAAATCGCTCGAACCAGCAAAGGGCTACAAATCCCAACCCGGGTCGAGCAAAATAAAAACACCCACAACACTGCACCAATTCCAGCGTTTCAAAAACATCAGAAAATATGCTATCACACAAGCCACAGCAACCCAATATAGCTCAAAATATTATCATTGTCGCCCTTTCAAATTCCCTTCATCCCGCTAGCAAAAACAAATCATTCGTCCAAAGGGCGAACCCGACAACAAAGAGCTTATAGCCATGGCTTATTGATGGTGACGGCTAGATTTCCCCTTTTTTCCATTTGTTCATTTTTTCATCTTTACTTTCTAAGTTTCTTGAGTTTGAATTTCGTCCCTATGGCAAGCTCCGCTATGCAAACAATTCGAACTACAAGAACGACACCATGATCCGCAAAGAGGTTTTCCTTACTCAGGCTGTTCTCAGGGAATGCCGACGGATAATTGCAGAAAGCAAGATAATGAAGGAGGACGATAACAACTGGCCTGAGCCCGATAGGGCTGGGCGTCAGGAGATGGAAATAGTTATCGACACACAATTATGCCACCAATTAAATGTCAGTATTCTGTTTTATCAATTTAATGATCATGCAGTGCTGGAAGGACCAGGTCAGGGAGGTGCCAGTGCTGTAGTATGGGCAGAAAATAGGAGTTACAAGAGAATCCAGCAGTGTGAAGAGGGCAGCGTAGGGAGGGCCAACAGTCTAAATTAATAGTCTTGTCAGGGAATAATGGTAAATCGCAGCGCTATTATACCAGTGTGCAGACTTTGACAGGCTGCAGGTAGGAATACAATGCCTAGTTGCAGATTTGATGGGCTCAGGTAATAAAATAAATGGTCAGGTAATGAAGACTATGCCAGCACTATTCGAGGCAACTCAGATCAGTTGCTCAGGGAAAACAGGCCACACATCATGGCTCTGATACCATGTTAAACAGACATGGACAGCAAGAGCAAATACAAAGATAAATCATGCATTACATTTTTTATTAACAATCTGATATACATTTATAGTACATTTGGTGACCGTTGGGATTCACATACCAAGGTCTCCTGGACTGCTTTGTCCATTCGGCTTCCACGCTAACCCTTTAGGATTAGGTGTCCAACAGAAAGGATGGCACTCATGAAGATAATGATGGAGCTTTTGTGGAGAGATAACACCCTCTGGTGCTAAGCAAAGGAATGGATGAAGATGAAAAGTTATTGTAAGAAGAATATCTTCCTCATCTCCTTCAACATGATGATCATCTAGATAAGGAAGACAATTTAGAGGGTGAATATCTATACTGTGATGATGTTTCTATTCATATGAATAAACTATTGAGCTCAAAATTTGAGGAAGTTAGCATTGTTGGCATCATTAAGGAGGCCACTAGCCTGCTACAGATCCAAAAGAAGAATAACACAGTAGCTCTAATACAAACTTTATCCAGATTCATTATTTGCGCAAAGCAAAGAAATATCATATATTGTGTGTTTTGAACCCATTCCTATTTATGATGAATATGATCATATGAATGACATTAAAGAACATTTCTCATATGAATGACATTCAATAACATTTCTCATATGAATGACATTAAAGAACTCAATGTCAACATAGCTAATGTGATGTGTGACCAATCCAACACCAAGGCAAAGAATGACAGGGTTGTTCATGAAGAAGATAATGAAGCAATTGCTAAAGGGAGCATACCATATCAACCTTTTGATGAGGGCATAATTTACCTTCATATTTTGTAATTATGAAATTCTTACCTCTCCATTTGATGATAGCTATAACAAATATGAATAAAATCCAACTTTAGAGATCTCAAGGGTCAAATGATATGCATCAGGGAAATTACAAAAGTACAAAGCACTATACAACATGTAATTATAGGATTTTTCTTGTTCTAGAAAGTGCAAGCAAGGTTTTCTCACAAAACAAAATAAGGTAAAAGGAGAGGGTGAATGGGATGAATTTGTTTCTGTTCAATTATCATATATCATAAATGGCTTGACAACAAAGATTACTAGAAATTTTAGTGAGGAGCAGATTGTGTTTAATCAAATAGTCCACTGAAATTGCTCAAAGAAACCCTAAAATTTTGGATGCCATCTCTCTTCTCTGTGGAAGAAATGGACATTATCAAGATGATATTACATACAATAAATTTTTTGGGAATACGAGAGTTGTTCAAAATGGACCATTCAGTCCAGAGGTGATGGGGATCCCAACATATTTTTATTTGGATTTTCATGTGTCTATTTTCAACAATTATCAAACACAACGGAAATGGATATTGTAGTATCGAAATTATGAATTGGTTACTTTGGATTATGGGCTTCACATTGGGATCTTTATCTTGAGAGTTTTGGATTCTCAAGTGATCCCAAGAAGGACGCGTGTTCCCAATAGGAGCAACATGTTACCCCCTAGTTTAAATGAGGGTACCGTAAGAGATTTGTCCCTCAAAATTATCTCACAATTTGTGGGTAGATGACATCGATGAAATATTCAGATTTCTATTTCTATGATAAGCCTCTACCAACTCTGATGATAGGTATTAAAGTTTTTGGGATTCATCCTAAATTAGAGACAAGGCTATGGTTTTATAGACACTTATGGGTAGTTAGATTTCATATTGAGTAAGATAACTAAGATAATTAATCCCATGGCTGGAACATCACCTAGTATAAGTGATGATCCTAAGATGAAGTGTAATGTAGTGTGATGAGTAGACAGGGTATTGTATTGAGAAGCATTAGGGTGTTGTCTGAAATGTATAACCAAGATGTCACCCTACAATAATGGTGTCCACGGGGATACTAGAGATATTAGACAATTGCAGAAAGTAGGCAACATTTGAAGTAGATCTTCCATGACTTATAAGGAATTATATGTCTACTAGTTATGTACAATTATTGTGGGGCATGAATATCAAAGCATAGTCAAGGGAGAACAGAAGGGTGAACAACAACCAGCTCAAAACTAAGTTGTTAAAGAAACCAAAGCTTGCATCTATTCATGAAAGTAAAAATCAGATATCGAATCAAAATGTTTAAAGTAGATGACCTCAATGGACCATGTGGACCCTCACATGAGAGCCATGTGCATCACTACTCTATCCCCATAACATATCATGCAAGAATCATGCCATGAAAAACTAGGCATTCTAGAGGTTTATACTGCCTCCACCCTATACAACATTTTAGACTCATACCGGGATCCAAGAGGTAATCTTCTCCACCCAATCATTATTGAGGGACTCCAAAGATGTATACCCACCACCAATTAATCAGTAAGGGACTCCAAAGATAAATGTATCCACCCTTTAATCAGAAAGGGGCTCCAGAGATCAATGTCTCCACCCTTTAGGTAACAGAGGTTCCAAAGATCAATGTCTCCACCCTCTAGGAAACAGGGATTCCAAATATATTGTCTCTACCCTAACTTTACTCGGGATTTATATCCCCACCTCGAGACCAGTACTACTTTACATTTCACTCTATCCCTTTAATTCAACCCATTTAAGAATTCCATGTTCCTTTAGAAAAACCCATTTAAGAGCATACTTAATTCAAAAGAGTGAAGGGAACTCTACTTGAATGGTTCATGAGTCACAATATTTGCTAAGGTTTTGAAAGTCGGGTAGCAAGCTAAGTGGGCTTGATTCTGGGGAAAACTCCACAGTTAAGTGTGCTTGAGCCAGAGCTGACCTCGGGGAAGTCCTGGTTACCAGTTGGAAGCCCTGGAAGTGATGATTGATTTTATGTGATTCATTTCACTAGTTTCAATCCCACTTCTTCACCCCTATGAGCATCATCCAATGCAATGAGTGCTAAGTGGACTATTTAAAAATCATAAGAAATTAGTCAGTTACGACTACCTCTCATGCAAATGGTCATAGATAAATAACTTACTTAACGCAGTTGAATCCAAAAGAATTATATCTAATTCCATGTTCCTTTACAATCTATGCTACAGAAAGACCTCGATACATAGCCTAACATACAAACACCATCATAGAACACAACGCTAATTCCATTGAACCACACACTTTATGAGGCTGGTTAATGATAAATTAAGTGGATATGGGGAGAAAATTTAGGGTAAGTGGCACATAATATGAACAAGGGATTGAAGAACTAGACAAGTTAGCTAAGGAGATCCGAGGTGTCCTCACACACTAGATACCTCTCTACGATATAAATTCTTTGGAATTATATATTCGCTTTCTGGAATTTTTTGAACTTATGTAGTCCTTTGTGACCTCCCAATAGGTCCGCTTGGGAAGTTTAGTACAAAAAATTGAGTATTCAGTCCTCGGTTGGCTGTTACATTTGTCATTACATGTACCTCAAATTTTATAGATCGTTACCTATGGGGGCTATGCTTTTGTGGGCATAACTCATTCCGTTTTGACATGGATGGTTTGGAATGATTCTTTCAATGTTGTGAAGCCTTGCACATACCTGTGCATGTGAATTTTCTTGGTGGGGACCATGAAGAGCATCCTATTTGTTGATACCAAGAGCTATCTACCCCCACACAATCTGATATGCAAATAGTAAAACATTGCAGCATAGGGTTAATTAACCCCACACAATTCGCCATAAAAATAGCAACATATATGCAATAGAAAGGGATTCGGTACAACATCAAGGAAATTCATTATGCAAACAACACGACTGTAGAGTATCAAGTACCACAGCAAGGAAATTCGATGTGCAAATGGCACAACATATGAAACAACAAGGAAACTAGTTACAGACTTATTACTAAAATGCTTGCCTATAGCAACATGTAAAGACAACAATAACAAAGAGAGTTTATTGCTCTAAATTTCATATAGGTTTCCAACACTAACCTATGTCAATATATCTATCTATCTTATAATATTTATATATATAATAGTATCTAAGTATAATGATTTATATATATAATATATAGATATATATTATATATTATATATATATATATTATTATATATATAGGGATATATATTATTATTATATATATATATAATATATATATATATATATATATATATATTATATTATTATATATATATAGATTTTCTTTGTTGTATCCCTCCTTATGTTATCTCGGCAAGACCAGGCTCCCACCTTTGTACAACTGATTCCCTAGCTGCTAACGCTCTACTTGCATTACCTAGGTTTTTCTTCCTTTTTTTTTTCCCTACTCAGGTTTCCTCCCCCTTTTATACTGCTCGCTCCATGTTTCTGGTTAGTTAGCACCTAGCTAACTGACATTTTCCTTTCCTTCCATTTGTCCGCCTTCTCTGCCATCAACAATGTGTGTTTCGCCTCTAGAATATTTGCTTGCCATAGTGAATGGACACACAGATTGGAGAGAATCTGAGCAATGTCCCATGGCCTTGCTCAAGGATCTCATTTTTGGCATTGTAACTATAGCTACAACCACCACAATAAAATTCTAAAATACCCCTTATGAATTCAATTAAAATCATTTAACTTTATGTTGGTAAAAATCCTCATTGTGGATAACCATAAATCTGAAGGAAACTTGTTATATCTTGTGTTTCCCATATAATTTCATGTGACCTAACCTTTTGTTTATTAGCCATACCCTCTTACTTAAGTTTGGGTAAGGACATTTAATTGGGGAGATATGATATGACTTGTGTATCAATTTCTTGCATGCTTACTTTTAACTTTTGAATGTCCTTTGAACATTAGGTTAAGGTTTGTTATTACAATGGTGGGATAATGAAATTAGCATTGGATGCACACTCTTTAAGTTGGAGTGAGGAATTTTTTTAGTTTGAGTGAGGACATTATTCTAGTAAGAAACTTCATTTTTTCTGTAAATTATCTTCTAACATGTTTTCTTAACAGATTTTATTCAAGTTATTGCAATTTGGTTATTGGACTTTAAATTATGTGAGATGAATTTTCTCATTGGTTTCTACATTTTTTTTGTGTCCTTAATATCAAGGGTCTTGTTTTCTCTTAGATTTTTGTTTTAGCTGCTACAACAACTCAAAAAAAATTCAACTATTTCAAAATTTTGGAGACACCCCATACTTGATTTCTTATCTCCCTTTGCCTTTGGTTTCCTAGGGTTTCGTCCCTTCTCTAACCTATTTATGGTTTCCAAAAGACCTAGCAAGCTTGACTATAAGGGGGAAAAATCAAGACACATCAAACATGTAAATAAATAAATACCCATCACCAATCTAATGTTATCGCGTATCACCTTGTCAGTTGCCGTATTTAATCATAAAGAATTGGTTGTTCTATTCAAGAATGTACTAATGGCATTCCTCACAACATCAAAGTGATCTTGTTGACTTGCTTAATCATAACTGCAAATCACCCAACACTCTCCACCCCGCTGGCCCTTTGAAATATCCTCCTCCACAATTCACACTGCTCAAGTGAGGGTCATCCTCTTAACAACACCTCAAATTATTGCCAAAGATTTTTTGGATTCCGAACTATGAATCTATTAAAATTAGTAACTAGGGAAAAATTCCACTTTGTGTAACTCCTTTGGGAGATATAATTGCAGCATTGAATAATTGATCTAAAGATTGTCAAATTTGGACAAGTATAAGTGGGATTTTGAATTTGTTCTCCCACGGAAAATTATCAAGGTTGGCCTTATCTCTAAGTTGCCTCAATAAGTCCAAAATACACTTCTCTTCAACCCCATCGATTACTATATATTTGAGGTGCCCTCAACCTCATTTGACACATCCATATAAAACTATTCTCTCTGAAATAGCCACAAAAGAAAAGTATCTCCAACGAAGATTATTAGAGCATTTGTTTTAGGCTGAAACCCTCAAGCAGGAAGCCGAGAGCAATATGGAGAAAGTTTGGGCTTATCTGTGGCTCATTTATCATCTACTTCAGGGCCGGGCTAGAGGAATTGAGGCAAGGAGGACGAGCATCATCTTGGGTGCAAATTTGTTGTAAAAGGGAGCCACAGACCGAGGGCAGTTTGAGCGAAGGCTTATTTAGTACTGCTTCTCTGTGATCAAGTGCGGCTTCCTTATCAGTACAGGCCGATAGACTGACAGTGAGTCTGGGGTTTATTTTCATGTGTTCTTATACTCTGAGTTGGGTTGCAGGAAATGTTGCTACACCAGTATGTTGCAAGCACTTTTGAAGAGTTCTAATAGCCTAATCTAATTCTTCTTCCTCAACCGTTGTCAAGGAGAGAAGGCTGCAATAAAATCAAGAGGTCATTACTCTTGTTTGAAGATAGTTTCATGATTCTGTTGGTTCTGAGCAACTGTAGTGTTACTTGAAAAGGAGCCTTAAGTCCTTGTTCATTGTTGGATGTCTGGAAGAGGTCAGCTATGGGAGCAGATCATTGAGAAGGATGATTAGTAACTCCTTGAAACCCTAACCAGGCTGTAAGCTTTTCTAACCTTGAAAAAAAAAGTTTCGATAAATCAAGGTATGTATCAATATTCATAAGGTGTGTTTCGCTTGACATCAAGACATATCTTCGGCTTGCTTGGAAGATCATTTTTGTAGCCGTTGTAAAGCAGATAAACACAAAGAGGTATGAAGGAGATCTTGTATCTATAGAATTACTATAGGACCTGTGCATTGCAGTTTTGGTCTATTATATTTCTTACTTAAAGTATATTCCTGTAGAAATTACAGATCTATGGAAAGATATTACATTCGAACTCCGATTGCAGACTTGTGACGTCTGTTGTGAATGTAATTGTTGTCACTATCTTGACCCTGGTTCCTGTGACATGCATATCTTTGCTTGAAATCAACTCTCATTAGGTGGATCATGGAAGCAACCTTGCAGATCTCTCTGCACTATTGTGTGAATCATTACAAACTTTCAAAACTCGGTTCATTGTCACTGTGCAATTACAGCAGACCTTAACTCTTGAAGAAACCTTGGAGGCACAGTACTGAATTGAAATTTGAAAGCACAGGAGTAGCATCATCGTACAGAACTTGGAAGCTCAATATTGATCTTTACTTTTCTCCCCTTATAGAAGCCAAATAGAAGTCTGCATTGCGTCAAACATAAAGCACCTTTGGAGCTTTCGTTTAAACCTTAAAGACATCATTATTACAAATTGAGAATATCCTGTAGCAGCATTGGGACTTGTTGAAGAATTGTTGAAGCATATGTTTTAGAACTGCTCTTGATCTCTCGTATGTGGAATTCTACATGATGGAGGAGCCCCTCTTCTGGAATGGTCTAATCATAATGACATTGTTAGCATACTTTTTAATAACCTCATCGTATTGGAATATCCTCTATTTGGTATTTGCATAATCTCTATTGATCTGTCTCCTAAGTGTATAGTCTCGATAATATAATTTATACGTTGTTGTATACATTGATCTCAGCTTCATTCATATACAGTAATCTCGGTTGATCTCTTCACTTTATGTAAGTATACTCTCGACATTCTTGTATATATGGAATGATCTCGGCACAAGAAACATCTTGTATAATTTTCTTTATAGCTCACATTACCATTGGTTTGATATTCAACTTTATGACACTTTCTCCTCGCTCTCTGATATGGCACAATCATAGTATATTACATCATTGTTGCAGCAGCTTAATGGATGGCTCAATTACATTTTTTCTACAAGGATCTTCGCACATCAACTATGTCTCATTTTTCTTTCATCTATACTCCCAGGAGAGTATCTCTTGATGAGCTTCTGGTTGAGGACAAAAACTATATCGACCTAAGAATATTAATATGGAAGTACTGAGTATTGAATGATGTAACTAAGTAGAGGAGAGGAGATGGACATTCCCTGATGATGCTCAAAATTCAACCTTGGCACAATTTTGCATCCGTAACCAAATCAGAGAAAGGAATCCTCTCCTATAGCAATAATTGTATTCATATAACCTGTGTGATTTTGGTGAAGTTATGACAATTGTGTTTTTTTACCTGGATTATGAAGGTATCAAATATATTTCATCTTATGGCATCGTTTGACCTTGAAGAAAGAAACACGACACAGGTAATACATATTGTCATAATTATTGGAACTCTGGGCATAAATATCTACAAGAGCAATAATTTCACAGTGGCATAGGCTCATTGTAGCAAGGTTTTTGCTTGAGCATGTTCATTGCTCATCAATCCTATTCCTTCCTCCCCATCAAGCAAAGCAAAGGAGCCATGAAGCACATTGTGTTTTCCTATGTCATGTTGTAACTTCAAGAAGTGAAATCTTTTGATCAGTCTTTTATTAGCCGAACTGATATTATGCTGAAATCACCTCATTAGACTCACATCTTGGATCTCTCAAGAAAAAAAATGGTTCTCCTAAAAAATCTGAAGCTATCTTATGTAGTAAAGCTTTTTTTGCATACCTTACATGTGGCACTACTCTAGGTATAACAACTCATCATATACAGCTCAACATCATTCATGACATTTTTACAAGGTGTAGAAGCTTCTACAAAATTATGACAATTTTGTAGTCTTGTTCAAAAATGAAGTTGTGAACAAGACAGTCAAATAACTTATCTTTTGAAGAATTATCTATTATGAAGATTCTATAGGGATATTCAGTTATAAACAAAAATTTTGCAGCAATTTGGTTAAGAGATGCAGCACACCTGAAGATTCCATGTTGAAGAATAGTTCAAATGAATCAGGGTACTGTGAAATAGTCTCTTTTGAGGAAACTCTCACGTTGAAATCAGAGGTGCCTTGAAGAAGTATCTATAGGGCACCATGATTTTGATATTCGGATCTTATGTAGAATAGTGTTATAAACACCTAAATGCAAAAGATCTATCCCCACTATGAAGGAGTTGCCTTGTGACTTAAGGCCAGATGATCACCTTAACAGGAAGCTATAAGATCATTGGATTAATAGTAGGTTGTAGATGATTGCATTCTCGATATTCGAAGGGAAATATGAATTTTGGATACAGGTATTGATGTTGCCGATCCAACAATGTGATGATCGTCTCTTTCACTAATCATATGCCTTGATTTGAAGACAATTTATGGATAACTACTCATTAAGATAGTATGTTTTACACTGGAGGGAGTTGTTGATATGATAATATGAAAAATGGTAGGAACTCGTCTAAGTGTTGTGTATCTTGAGGCTAACCTTTACTTCTTGAATAAATCAAAGGCTGAAGTCTGAAAGCACCATTAAAGAAACATTTACCAGTAGTAAGCATAAATCCATTTAAGGGGACTCTTCAGAGAGCCATTTGTACACATTGTCATTGTATATTGTAGAAGAAGATTATGAGAATATAGTATTTTACATACCACTTCATATGGTACAGAAAAGGACATTCCTATCTTAAGACATTTTTGAGTGGACAGATATGATGATGATACCTTAAATTGGTGATACTTTTGTCTACATGGAACTTTATCAGTGTAAATTTCTAGTTATTATTATGGTTTTCACCTCTAATAGGTATTTGCAGGTCAATCTAGGACAAGGTTAGTCCAACCTGGACCGAGTAGGTCTGACTCAAACCTAGGTTGAATGACACATACCCTCCTAATAAAGGAAAAAATAGGCAAAGTCTACCCAACAAATGGAAAAACCCATTGTGTAAATCATGAACACATCCAATTAAAGAAAGAACCTCCTTAGTCAGCTTTGACTAGCTGGTCAACACAGCCCCTAAATAGTCAGCGTAGGTCTTCCCTTGGTCAACACTCTATAAAATAGCCTATAATTTGGTCAATGCAACCCTAGAAATGTCAATGCTACCGAGAAAGTCAATGCTACCCTAATTTAGTCAACGCTACCCTAATTAGTCCTTCTTGCACGTGTGAGAGAAGTTGCTACTTTGCTTGCCCAATAAGATGAGGAGAGAGAAGATGAGTTAAGATGAGATGAGTTGATAATTAATCAACCTCACTTGTACTTATATGATTTGTTGGGCATGTGTGCCACACATTTAGCAGTTGGTCGACCTTGACAATTTGTGAAGTAAATACAAATAAATTCATATCTCCATAGATACTTGTCATAATCAGATGATCTTTAGATCAATCCTACACCTCTCGACAAGAGGAATCTAGGGAAAATATTAGCTACCATAAATAAGGTTACTAACATGGAGTTTGGCCCTAGTTGCCAATTTTAATACTCCTTCTCAACTAGGGAGAACTCCATCTGCTAATCCGTTTGAATGTTTGTCCTATCTCTACCATCCAATGCACTGCCTTGCACTGATTGGCTCTGCTTTGCTGAACTATTAAGATGAAGAAATGATCATGAATGTATCATACCATCCTCCATTGACCCAAAGTCAGTCTCAAAGTTGTCATACCACTCTCATTGATCCCAGATTAATATCATTGATCCCAGATCAATGGAGGTCATCTTAGCATAGGGAGTTCAATAGATACAATGGCACATCCATCGATAGTACTACTAACGGTCCCTAACACTATTTTCCTACTCATTGATTAGATAAGAGGTACTTCCCATGAGTCCCAGACTCCATGGGTAAGATGCCTCGATAGGAGAACTAATCATCCTTTCCACATAAGAATGAATCATCCTGTCCAATAGTGGCCATGGGAGAAGTAATGATCCTGGCTCACAAGAGAACTAGTAATCCTATCCCACAGTCACCATGGGGTGTCACAGGGGAAGGTTGAACCTTTCACCCTATACTTAGCACACCACTAGGGGAGGGTGAGTTCCCTTGTGGTCACATGTCGCTCCAAGAAGTACCTCACGCCCCCTTGGAGCTCCTAGAGCTCGATTTATGCATCATACACGACGCTCATAAGAGGGTCTCTCAATGACACCAAGTCATTCTCATAAATTAAATAATTTGACATTTCCCAAGGGCTTCATTAAAATGTTGGCAACCTGTTCATCTGTACCGATATGTTGGAGCCTTATTGTTCCCCACTACACCATATGCTGGATATAGTGGTACTTGATATCGATATGCTTGGCTCGATCATGAAATACGAGCTTCTCTGATAAATGAATCCTGCTCTCATTGTCACACAGGATCATGGTAGTATCCAATGTAAATCCAAACAGCTCACTGAAGAGCTTCCGCAACCAGACCACCCCACAAGAGGCCATACTAGGAGCTATGTACTCTACCTCAGCAGTGCCCAAAGCCAACGACTGCTACTTCCTACTCATCTAGGATATCGAGGCAAATCCAAAAGAGAAACAACACCGATAAGTTCTCTTTCGGTCCACCACAGTGCCTACCCAATCAACATTGCTATATCCATGTAGTCTCACATTTCCGACAATGTATCTCAACCCATGAGTGATTGTTCCACGAAGATATCTCAATAGATTCTTGGCACCAATCCAATGTGTGCTGAGGCTCATCCATATGCTAACTCAACATGTTGACTGCAAAAAATATATCCGAATGGGGGTTCACTAAGGACATCAATGCTCTGATGAGTTGACAATACTCGATACCATTTTCTAAAACAGATTCGGCAACACTACCACGTAACTTCTTGAAGTCAAGCTCCATCGAGGTAGTCATGGACTTGTAGTCCACCATACCGAATCTCTCCAATATATTCACGACATATTTTCCTTCAGATAGGAAAGTCTCCCATAGTTTCTGCCAGAGTTCTAGTCCTAGGAAATAGTGCACTAGTCCTAGGTCGTTCATCTCGAACTTGGAAACCAACTCCCTCTTACATTCGAGAGTGAGAGGGTCTGCACCTGTCAAAAAGAGGTCATCAATGTACAACACTAGTATGAGAGGTTTGTCATCTTCATCCTTAATGTAAAGGTTAGGGTTAGCTTCACTGCTAGTGAACCCCAGCTCCATCAAGTAGCTATGGGTCCTCTCATACCACACTTGGGGTGCTTGCTTCAGCCCATAGAAGGATTTCTTCAACCTACACACATGATATTCCTGATCATGAATCTCAAATCCTTCACAGTGTTGTACATAGACTTCCTCTTTCATCAAACCATGCAAGAATGCAATCTTGACATCCATTTGATGTAGGTTCCATCCTTGTGAAGAAGCAAGGGTTATCATTGAGCGGATGGTGGTGTATCGGGCAACAGCTAAAAATATCTCGTCATAGTCTATACCTTCCTTCTAAGAGAAGCCACGAGCAACAAAACGAGCCTTATACTTTTTAGTGCTTCCATCAACTCCATACTTTATCTCGTAAAGCCATTTCGAAGTGATAATGGCTTTGTCCTTGGGTTTGGGGATCACATTCCAAACATCGTTTTTCATGATGCAATCATATTCCTCAGTCATAGCATCCTTCCAGACTTAATTCTTGATAGATTTTGCAAATGATGAAGGCTCATTTTGGATGATCGTGCTCATGATGGTCAGGTATCCCTGATACCTGGTCATATTCTTACTTTCCTGGAAAGTCCCTCTAGGTGCAATGTGTCCTTCAGCATCATCACGTGTCCCCCTAATCCATGAAGGCATCTTCCTAGAAGAGGAAGGCTCTTACAGAGGGGAGTCAATAGGATCCATAGGTTCTTCCACATCGGGCATCGTCTCATCTTCCTTTTTCTCCAATTTCTTCATGTCAACTTCTTTAGATTCCCTTAGAGTAGGAATATTGTCAAATTTTCTAAGAGCTATATCTTCATCAAAGGTGACATCATGGCTAATCTCGTCTTCCCTTTGACCAGCCACATAGATCCTATAGCCCTTAGTATTTTCACTATAGCCCACGAAGGTTCCTTTCTTTGCAGATGCACCCAATTTATTACTTTTCTCTTTCAGAACATGAAAATATACAAGAATTGAGATATGTCAAGTTTCTTATGAGTGAAAATTACTTCAGGAGTATTCAAACCCAATGCTTGATGAGGGCATCAATTTTGTACATATGTAGCGGTATTCATAGCTTCAGCCCATAGAAACTTTGGAAGTCTTTGATCATGGAGCATACAATGGACAACTTCCACAATCGTACGATTATTCCTTTCCACCACACCATTTTTCTCAGCAGTATATGGTGTTGTAGTATCCCTCTTAATGCCGTCCTCTTTACAAAATTCATGGAACTCATTGGATTCATACTCAGTCCCATTATCAGTCCATAAGATCTTGATCTTCTTTTCGGTTTGAATCTCGATCAAGGATTTGAAGTGATGAAACCAAAAGAACACTTCATCCTTATTTTTCAAGAAGTATTTCCAAGTCTTGCGAGAATAATCATCTGTAAAAGTGAGGGAATATAAATATCCTCCCAAGGAGTTCACACGCATCATACCAGATATGTCTGAGTGAAATAACTGCAATATATTGTATGTCTTTCTTTGGCTTGAGGGGAATGGTCCCCTTCTACGCTTTCCTTCAGCACATCCCGGACATACACCTTCTTGCTCTAATTTGAACTCAGGCATCCTAGTCACCATTCTTCTCATATCAGGTAGAGCTTTATAATGAAGTTTAGCAAACCTTCGATGCCATAGTTTGGATTGAAGCGATGTATTACAAGACATGACACCCATCGAACTTCCTCTGAACTGATATAATGAATCAACTCGAAACCCAAGAGTGAAAGCATCTTTCAAGTTCTTTTTCCATACACATACCTTGCCATCGATGAAGGCCACCTTGTAGTCTTTGTCTTCCATTGCCAAAATGGACGTCGAGTTCTTTCTGAGATCAGGTACGTATAGGACTTCTTGTAAATGAATTGTATTTCCCTAATTCAATTGAAGAGTGACATTCCCTACACCTTTCACTTGATACTTTGAGTTGTCCCCAAGAACAATTTCCAGGCTAGTCTCCTTTTCTATCATATTAAAGAGAGCTTCTTTATAACCAGTGAAGTGCCTTGAGGCACCACTATCAATAAGCCAATTTCCCACCGAGTCGGGGGCAGCAGTAGTAGAGAGGGCCGCTGGTAGATAATATTCATCTTTCTTATTATTGAAAACATTAGATTCATACCTGGAGTTTATTGCCTTCTTGAAGGATTGACCTCTTCCTTGTTTTCCAGCATTCCTTTTACATCTGCCATTGGACCTGCTATTCATTTTGATTGCCTTGGGAGTGATTTTGATCATCATCATGGTGTGAGTCCCTTTTATGAGGGCACTCCCTCGCATAGTTGCCGATTTTGTTGCAATTTTAACATCGTCATTTTCTTCCACCTTTCAGTCTAGACTTTCCTTTCGATTTAGCCCTGGAATGGTTTCTTCTTTTAGCATGAGAAGAAAAGGAAGAGGGATTGCCTTTAAGTGTGGGCATTTCTTTCTCTTCCAAAGTTTTTTCTTCTTGAATGCATCTTGCCACCAATTCCTCAAAATCCAACATTTACATTAATGTTGAGAAGGTAGTCATGAATATATACCATTCAAGTGGTAGCCCTCCAAGAGTTGTGATAGTCATTTCCCTACCAGGAACTACTTCCCCAATAGATAGGAGATCATTCTTGATCTCGATGATCCTTAAGAAATACACTTACATACTCTCATCTTTGCCCTTCTTAATTTCCTTCAATTTATTTCTAAGGAACAAAACTTGATTTGCATCCTTAACTTTAAATAAACACATGATTCTATCGTAGATTTCCTCAAAGGTGGTAAGCTCTGAAACATAGGCCACTTGGCGCTTGTCGATAGAGTCCCATATGATCTTCTTTGCGTTGATTTCTCCCATGGTACCGTTGTCCTTTGTAGCAACAGATGCATTTGATGGAGGCTCAACAGTTATGCCTCTCACGTGGTCCAACACTTGATGCTCTTCTAATGTGAGATCGAGAGACATCTTCCATCCGTGATAGTTAGACTTCTCATGGAGTTTGTCTTCAGCGAGGAATTGTGCTGAGGACCCCATGAATTCTTTAAGATTGCTTCAACATCCTTCGGTGATTTCTCTAAATCTTACTCTTTCTTGGGCTTGTCTTCACCTCAGTTCTAATTCCATGTTAAATTATGGTATTTCTATGCTTAAGGAAGTTTACTTCAAATATTTTTATTAGCCATTGTTTCGCAATCACATAAACATAAAGTAAGTTGCAGATAGAACATTAAATGATCGATAGAAAACAAGCCAAGACAAGAGACACAAGATGTGGTAGCTAGCGAGGGACAAAACCTAATGTGGGGAAACCCTTTGATCAATTGTTCTTTAATCTTCAATAGTTCAGCAAAGAGAAACAGTACAATTCAGAATTCTGTAATTTTATAACATCAACAACAAACCCTAAATCAACAAAGTCAAACTTGGTCAAAATAGCCCCAGATTGACTTATATTGAACTTGAATAATTCGGCCTTCAATAGTTACATTCAGTATCCCAAAACAGTCCACAATACTCAATCAAAATAGCGGTCAAAGTTCAATAATTTTCGGTCGGCCCTAACGAATCAACGCTAGTAACTTTCAGGTCAAAATTGGTCAACGCAGCCCCTAAAAAGTCAGTGTAGGTTTTACCTTCATCAACTCTTCCTAAAATAGCCTAGAATTTGGTCAACACAGCCATAGGAATGTCAACGCTGCCCTAAGTCAGTCAACGCATGCCCTAATTCGTCCTTCTTCTTGCATGTGTGAGAGAAGCTATTCCTTTTCTTGCCCAATAATATGAGAAGAGAGAATATGAGTTAAGATGAGATGAGTTGATAATGAATCAACCTCAGTTGTACTTATATGATTTGTTTGGCATGTGTGCAACACATTTTGCTGTTGGCTGACCGTGACAATTTGTCAAGTAAATACAAATAAATTCATATCTCCATAAATACCTGTTGGAATCCGCTGATCTTTAGATCAATGCCACACCTCTCGATAAGAGGAATCTAGGAAAAATATCAGCTGCCATAAATAAGGTGACCCACGTGGAGTTTTGCCCTAGTTGCCAATTTTAACACTTTTCAACTTTCTTAGTGTGCCAAAGAAAACCAATGTGCATCCTTAAACGTTCGATGCATATGCATTACTGGGCAGGAAAAGAAATAAATTATTTCTTGGACACAAAAGACAAAAATTCCTCTACTCTTATATCTTTCTCTTGCCAATTGTCCAAGAAATCAAACGGATAAGATATAATATTTTTGTTGTTATTTTGAAAGTTGTCACTATATATGCGGGGGGTGAAAAATAATGGCCAATCAAGGGATGTCGTATCAAATTCCTTAATCCTAGCCTTTGAAAGTCCTCCACTCCTTCATGTCTACAAATATTAGTAGGTAAAACTATATGTGTGGCCTATAAATTAGGTGTATAAACAATAACATAGTTTAAACTAGAAAGCATACATAACTTGAAAACTTCTCATTGTTTTTATTGTGGTCTAGGAAATTTTAAGGTTGAATCCTAACATCGTGCTTATTAGGCACCCATGTTCCAATTGTGCCTTCCAAGATTCACATTAGCTTTCCAGAAATTTTGATATCATCGAAATTTATCTTGTTTCACTCATTACAGTTTTAATGACGCTCGAAACTCTCTAAAGAACCCCCAAAAAATCATTTAACAAAACCATCTCAAAGTGGGGTGAATGATAAAATCCCATTAATCCTATTTTGCAGGTCTAGAAGAAATAAATTTCGCTTATATGGGTGTTGGACCATTTGATTTATAAGGTGATAAAATTGCATATCCTTCATGTCTATGGAAAAGACATATCCCTGAAACCTGGATCTAATATATAGATGCCCTCACCCCAACATTCCTTGTAAGCTATTTAAAAAAATAATCATTTCCAAGAGTGAATGAATGCATTGATCTCAACAACAGAGGCTTGGGATATTTGGTATTATCAAAGTGCAAGACTAGGTCCAATATCCTAGAGCCCTTCCTCCTTCCAACCAAAAATTATTTAAAACTCCAGAATCATAAGCAAATTTTCTGTGGATTGATTGAGGTCACCTAAACTATCATCAATCAATAAAACCTGAATCTACATTGAAATATCCACAATGATCCAAATAAAAAAACAACCAAAGAAAAGAGACAGATGGGTTTTGTAAACAACCAAAACAACCAATACATATGGGTTTTGTAAACAACCAAAAAAATGAGACAGATGGGTTTTGTGGGAAGATTAATTACATCTTATTGACGATCTTTTGCTTGGATTCCTCATTCCTCCAGTTGTTGGTCTCCATGGCATTCTCAAGCTATGGCATTCTCCAGCTATGTTAACCGAAGACAAATGAGTGTTGTGAAGAGGATTTGGGACGAGGGTGTGTGGCTTTTATCAATATAATGCATAAAGAAAGTGGATAAAAATGGTCCATCCGCATCCATGTTAATTGTATCTATGTCGAAATGTTTATATGGAAAAAATGTATAATTACTATAGTATGGATTAATATAAAGAGTTAGATAGGTGAATAGTGAAACATTGGGGAAATGTTTGGTTGAATATATGATCTAAGGCGCATAGTGTATATGTTGGTCGATTTTTAGAACAATATAAATATATTTCATTTGTTGAATATATGACCTAAGGAGAATAGCGTATATGTTGGTCGTTTTTTAGAACAATCTAAATATACTTCATTTTTTTGTTTTATGATATGTGATGATTATATATGTTAAGTTCTTATTATGTTTTATATTTAGATTAATGTTTGAACATCTATCCATTATAAATATTAATTACAATAATCTAATTTAATGTCATAATATAGAGACAAATTATGGTTTTTGGACTGTATAATGTTAAATGGATGTATATGGATGTTACTTGAAAGCACTACATCATAACATGATAACTTCACTATGTGGAGCTCCCCACCTATCCAATGCCTTGGTAGAACTCCTCAAGTGAGACCTTCCTTACTTCAAGAATTCATAATGTCAAAGCTAGACTGACACTTAAGTGGACCCTAGTTTACCAATTCGAGCCAAGAAATTGTTATGTTATATAGATAAAAGATCATCAATGAAATTGGGCATAGATATTAAAAATAAATTTTGAAGAATGCTCAATGGTTTTTTGGCTTGATTTGTTTGGATTATGGCCTACCATCTCATTTACCCAAGTTCATGTTTCCCAAAGCATGTTATAGCTTGTATTCTTTGGGTTAGGTTCAAGAAGGAGGCATCCCCAAAGAATCTTGGTTACAAAAAGTTGAATTTTAAAATATCTAGGAGTTTGTACCTATCCTATATAATCAAGTTCTCAAAATTTGAATGGCTATTATTGTACATATGGAACTTGACAACCAGTGTAGCGCATCCCAATCCACAAGGATCTTTCCATTACAAAAAAATCAACATTACTAGAACAATAATCCTCTCAAACTCAGCCCCCATCATCAATGGAAAACAACATTATGAAGTGAATGGTGTTTCTCATTGGTGGCATTCTAGTGGAAGTTGCTACCATTAGAGTGTGATTCAAAAGTATTGAGGAGCTTATGTTTTGAGGAGCTACGTACAAGACTACAAAGTGTGACCAAGGTCTCAGAAGGAGAAAAAGTAGGAAAATTTGAGGATTTTCCCACTAGAAATAGGGCTACAATTTTACAAACCCTAGTAATGCAATCATTCTATAAATCTATATATGTCTATCAATAGAGCTAGAGCTACAGACTAAACAAAAAATTCTCTAAGGCTTATAGTCCATGTAGCTCTAATGCAATGACTACAACTAGTACCTTATAATACGACTTGACATGCCTTTAACAACCATAAGGCAATATTGATTTCTCAATGGCCTCAGGTTCTCGGTCAGGGCAGGCACATAAAAGTTGGAATTTCCAAAACTTTATCTATAATTCGACGGAACCACATGACTTCTACACTCTTGAGCCTAGACCTTAGTGGAACCTCTACCCTCGAAATATACCTCGACCCTATATACTCTAACTCAATCTCGATTTGTATTGATACCGAGCATTGGATGTGAATATTCTTTCCTAGGGGGCTAGAAGCCATGGTTTTGTTTCTTGGCTTGCATAATATCATATATAATGCCAGTTACCCACCTATGCAAGGCCTTATTCAAGTTGATCACTTATTTCTACTTCAACACCACCAAGGCCTTAATACCTAAATCTTGCAAACTGGGTATGGAAGTGGAAACAACCTCCAAAAAAGTACATTTATTCACTAACCCTACAAACCCTAGATTTGAAATACATTCCTGTGGTTTGTTACGGTTCCGTAACTAGTTTTTTAATGGATTTGGAGGCCAACTAGACATCTTGGTACTGTAATTGATCCATACATTTAGAAATATTTAAGTGCTTTATTGTGTTTTTGAAGAGGAAAAATGAGAGAAAGGAGGAGTGCATGGGACCTAAGCTTTTGGTATTTCTGTGTGAGAACTTCGTTCCAAACTATGCACACCATGGATCCTGAGAAAAAATCCTACAATCTCACTAACAGTGTCAAGATGAGGAGGGACAACAGTTATTGCAGCTTCTGCGGCTTCTGGCAATATCCACACTGCTCTCCATTTTTCTCTTTGGTTATCAGCGCCCCTCTGTTGAAACAATTGAGTGAGTAGAAAGAATAGTAAATCCACCCTTTGGTTATGGGCTCCTCTCTACTAAATCAATTGCTCGAGTAGAGAGAATAGGAAATCAAAATGGGTATGGGAAACTTATGTGTATTGCAAAAATTATAGTTTTACTATAGGAAAAGACATTTAGACGATTTGAAAAAGAGTTTGAAACAACAAATTTTTGATCATGCAAAATATATAAAGGGGCTTAGAGTTACAATTGGTTCCCATTTATATTAAGGTGATAGAGCTAAAATTTGTTCTCATTTAGTAGAATTATATTACGAAAAAATTATTGAACAACCATAGGAAAAGACATTTAGACGATTTGAAAAGGAGTTTGAAACAAAACAATTTTTGATCATGGGAAATATATTAAGGGGCTTAGAGTTACAATTGGTTTTCATTTAGAAGAATTAGATTTTTTCCAGATGAATTTTTTATCTCCATTATTATTACGGAAAATGATAATTCATATTTAATATTAATATAATACGCACAAATTATTGAAAAACTATAGGAAAATACATTTAGATAACTTGGAAAAGAGTTTGAAACAAAACAACTTTTGATCATGCAAAATATAGGAAGGGTGTTAGAGTTACAATTAGTTTTCATTTAGAAGAATTATATTTTTTCTAGTTGCATTTTTTATATCCATTACTATTGTGGCAAAGGTTAATGAATATTTAATATTAATATTAATATAATACACACAAATTATTGAACAAATATAGGAAAATACATTTAGACGAATTGAAAAATAGTTTGAAACAAAAAAAAATTAATCATGCAAAATATATAAATGGTGTTGGAGTTAATATTGGTTTTCATTTACAAGAATTAGAGTTTTTTTTAATTGCATTTTGTTATATCCATTACTATTATGGCAAAGGTTAACACATATTTACTATTAAGATTTATATATAGAGAGTGAAAATATTATTGGGAGGATGTATTAAGTTTGGGGTGGCATAAGATCCATAAGCATCAATAAAGAAAATATATGCAATATCACATAGTAGTGTGAGAGATCATGTTGGGATGAAGATAGTTTTGACAAAGGGTGTTGTGCTTATTATTTGGGATCATCTTCATTAATGTTTCCTCTAGGGAATCTTAATAATATGTTTATCATGAAATGATATGTTGATATTTTTAGCACAAGGCAAACTAGATAAAGCGATGAGTGACATTGATTTTCATCATCTATAGTTCATGTAATAAACCAACCACACTAGAATTTGAAACCGAATAGGTTAAAATGAAAATTAAGTATGTTAACACAAGAGTTCAATAAGAACTTGAATTTGGTTACTCATGCCTACTAGGGAGATATTTCTATTAAAGGAAATCATAACACAAGCAACAACACAACAAAGTATAAGTGATCTGAATGATGAAATTACCAAAGATGTAAGTGAAGGACTGGGAGCTTTATGGTGATCATGGGAATGATATATCACTAAGAAAACATGATGATGTTTTTGGAGAGGCCGATATCATTGTGGAGGGATGGATTTAGTTTCTAAAAGGGTCTCACCTCAATCTACCCATTGGATGGGTTGTTTATCTTAGATACAATGAGATTGGTTAAACTCAACTTATCAGGTTCATGAGGGTAGGAGAGGGAGGAAAAATAGGGATGGGAAGCTTAAAAATCATCCACAAGGAAAATGTATGCTTGCATGTAAAGGGAATGCTATCGGGGTAATTTGATGCAAAGCAATGGTGAATTGTGTCTCCCTAAATGGACATCATGGGACTGTGTTTAATATTTTCCATTTTGAAGTTGCGAGAAGGCTAGAGTGTAAGCACAAGAGAGAAGCTAAACATATTGTGGGTTGAGAAGAGGGCCAAGAATGCCTTTTCTAGTTCTTCATCTATTAGATTGGAGACACACGATTTAAGAGTGTTTATAAGGCAACTGTAAAGATGAGATGGAGTTTCAAGCATATGCTCGCACGAGTGTTGTTGGTCTGTCACAGTGGAAAAAATGAACTAATGGATAAAATGAATGCCTTCTTCCAAAGAAAATTTCAATGTTGAGGAGCAACTTGGGAGAGGTAGCTGAAGGTTCCCTAAGCTAGGTCAAATGATTACAATGGATTAAAGATCATTTTTTGCTGCAAAGTCTTACATGGAAGATGATTATGCAATAAGTGCACCTGAAAAATTAGAAGTCAAAGTCTATGACTCATTACAAAGAAGGGGTTCAAACAGTCACCACCAAGTTTTGAATGGGATCTAAAATTTGACTTTCTAAATATTGAATGAAGATGGAACCACTATGAAACAACCTAAAATAATTAATGTTAATATTAAAAATTTAAGTAAAATTTGACATTATCCTTATCATTCCTTTTCAAAAAGGAAGGGTAAGGAGAACGTCAACTTTTATTTTAACTTTAAAAATTAAGTATTACCATTAATTACTAGGGTTAGGTTTTGTATGGCCCTAGGATTTAGATATTTTTTTCCTTTTCAGTATTTTTTATTAAAAAAATCATATTTGGTAGTCATTAGCTATGTTGCACTACATGCTTCAGAATTGTTTAGTTTAGTAGAGAACTAGTCACTTTGGTGTTTTAAGGTCAGTCCAATACAAGACCAACCTTAGCCAATATGAAGCACCATATTAGACTAGTACAACTCTAAAAGCATTGGGACCAACCAATTCCACTAGTTCTAGGCTTGTTCCAATAAGAGTGAGCCTTTCTCATCTTCCTCTAAAGTCGTTTTGTTGGATCCTTTCAGGAATGGTGATTTGGAGAGTGCCATAAACTGTCAGACTATTCTGAGCATCTATGATCATAATAGTTAAGCCTTCACAAATAAAAAATTGTAAGGAACTAGTATAGACATCCCAAAACACATTTAGTGAGGACATGCATGCAAGGAACTATTACATACCTCCCAAGATAGTTAGTGAGGACGTGCATGACCAAAAAGCATCAGAAAAATTTATCCACCATCAAACAACCGGCCCAAAACATTGAAGTGTGGTGAAAAAAAAATTGTTGGTAGGATATTAGTGCTACCATCAATCATTCCCTCTCCAATTTCACAACAAGCTCCTACTCAAGGTACCTCCTCCACTATGGTTATAGTAAGTTCTTGCAACTATGTGAGCTACAAGAAATTAAGACTGCCTTGGAATCTCAACCAATCTTAGGGAACTCGACTTCTCTGTGTGCCCTAACTATTTTGGGTTGATTTATTAGTTAACTAGATGATCACTGAATTTGACTAAATTCCCACTGCTTAAATGAATTTCCAATGGTTCCTCCAAAAGTTAGAACTAGTTTAACTGACAACAACCTGAGATAATTGACCTTTATTGCTACAAATTAGCAATCACATATGCAAAACTGAACTCTAACCCCTACAACTCAAATTTACTGAGTAAGCTAGGTGACATAATCCATATCACACACGTTAACATCATCTAAGTTGTCTTTCGGTGTGGAGATTCGAATTTTTTCAACTAAATCAATGAAAAATCAAATTGAGAATTTCTTGTTGCATTTTTCAACACATAGTTCACTAGAATGTATTACTTTCACTATGAACTTGGCATATTTCACATGTTAAGTTCATAAGGTTTTGGGTTGATGTGGTTCTATGTGTTGTGTATCTAAAGAATATGTTTCCATCTCTTGCTATTAGAAACAAAACTCCCTATGAAATGTGGTATGGCAACATTCCTTCGGTGGGGCATATTAGGGTTTTTGGTTCCACCTGTTATTCCTTCATACCTAAGGAACATATAAAAAAACTCAGTGCAAGGAGTCACAAAGGTATCCTATTTGGGTACTAATACCTCCAAATAATACCATCTCTATGATGAAGTGAATAAGAAGTTTATAATATCTATGGATGTGATCTTTCTTGAGTCTTCCAAGATTGACAATGTTTCTAGATTTAAGACTTCTGTGGTTAATATCTTCTAAATTAGCAACCCACAGTAAAAACCATTTTTTGTCAACGTTTCAAATCCCAACAGGAATCCATCATCAGGACTGTTATTGAGTTTTGATAGTAGAAGATCTCAATTGCGAGATATAAATAGTTATGAGGTAAGCTATTTTGATTTTAAGGGAACTGACAACTTTTAAGAAATTGAAGGCCTACAGCTCGTCTTGCTATATTCACCCTAAATTTTTCAAGTAAAATGATTTCACTCCATGTATCCCCTCTGCATAGGGAAATGATTCTGGATTTAATACTTCTGTGGTTAATATCTTCTAACTTAGCAGCCAGAGAGCCCACAGTAAAAACCATTTTTTTTCAACGTTTCAAATCCCAACAAGGATCCATCATCAGGACTGTTATTGAGTTTTCATAGTAGAAGAGCTCAATTGCGAGATATAAATAGTTATGAGGTAAGCTGTTTTGATTTTAAGGGAATCGACAACTTCTAAGAAATTGAAGGTCTGCAGCTCTTCTTGCTATCTTCACCCTAAATTTTTGGAGTAAAATAATTTCACTCCATGTATCCCCTCTGCATAGGGAAATGATTCTGGATTTAAGACTTCAGTGGTTATTATCTTCTAACTTAGCAACCGGAGAACCCACAGTAAAATCCATTTTTTGTCAATGTTTCAAATCCCAACAAGGATCCATCATCAGGATTGTTATTGAGTTTTGATAGTATAAGAGCTCAGTTGCGAGATATAAGTGAGCTCTTCTACTATCAAAACTCCATAACAGTGCTGATGATGGATCCCTGTTGGGATTTGAATTGGTTACAAAAAATGGTTTTTACTATGGGTTCTCTGGTTGCTAATATAGAAGATATTAACCACAGAAGTCTTAAATCCAGAATCATTTCCCCATGCAAAGGGGATACATGGAGTGAAATCATTTTACTTCAAAAATTTAGAGTGAAGATAGCAAGAAGAGCTGCAGACCTTCAATTTCTTAAAAGTTGTCTGTTCCATTAAAATCAAAACAGCTTACCTCATAACTATTTATATCTCACAATTGAGCTCTTGTACTACCAAAACTCAATCGCAGTCCTGATGATGGATCCCTGTTGGGATTTGAAACATTGACAATGTTGTTGAGTGGCAGCTTAGTCATTTGGATAGATTCGAACATGAAAAGTATTTTCAAGAGTTTGATAGTGAGATTCCACATATCCTTCTCTTATATCTATACTTTCTATGAAGAACCTTGAAGAAATTAGGTTGAATGAAATTCCTTCCCCTGCTTTGTCAGGAAAGAGCTAAGAGGCTACTAGCAGCAGGTATCCAATTCTAACAAGCAATGAGGGTACATGCAAGATACAAAGCAAGAATTAATGCAAAGGAGTAATGAGAAAGAGTGTAATGACTATATACATATCATCAAACATATTTCATCCCACTTAGGATGCCTTGCATCGTGCCCAGTTAGTCATAAGGTCACCTTGGTCACAACCTCCATAGCTTAAATAAACAAGTGGTAATACTCTTCATCTTCTAAGGTATGTAATAAACAAGTGAAAGGGAGAAATGCATGTATAATAAACACATTGAATGAATTTTAGTTCTTGCAACCGTGCATGTCATTGAATACAGAATGGTACAACAAAGATAAGCAATCTTTTAAGCTACACTAAGAGGTGTATTTCAAAAGATGTGTTTTTTTTTCCATACCTAACCTCCAAAGGGTTATGCATCATATGGAGTCTTCATGCGGTACTGATATTATATCATACCTTGGGTTGCGTGGTCTACTTATTTTTCTCCTCAGCTACTTGAGAGCCATCTATCATGTCATCCCCACTAAGAGACATAATTGTGTAGTTTTAGTGGGAAGTGATTGTTGCGGGATGAAGCCCTGGGAGGAAACATTTAAACATTTTTAGAATGCAATGAACTGCGATGGGATAAGGGCCTGGGAGGACACATCTATGTAGTTTCAAGATGTAAGGCAAACTAGGTAGTCCAGGGAAAAAATTACACCATTTCTGGAGACAATGGGTTCTGACTAAGGGAAGGATATTGGAGGAAACAACTACGTAGTTTTGAATGCTAAGGGAGGTTGGGATTTCTACGTATTGAATGGTTCCAACGGGCAAGGGAAAATATTGAGGGTTATATAAGTGAAGTGTGCAGTTCAGGAAAGTTGGATGAGGCTAGGTTGCTAAGCAAACTCCGAAATTTGGCTAAGTGTGGTATAAATGGAACTGATATGAACAGTGATAAAACTTGACTATGATCACACACTTGAAAACTTAGTGATACAACATAGACCATCCAAAACATATATCACATACTTCGCTTAATGCAACATCCTTTGTGGCAGCTTACAGCAAGCTCGGCTTCGATGATAGACTTTGGGAGGATAAAGGCGACACTTGTTTAAGAGTGTGTGAAATGAGTGTGAAACATGTATATCTGGTGAGGAGAACCCATTCTCATGAAGATTTTCTCCCGAAGTAAAACAAACCTCCCTTTGCATGACAAGCAATAACCCCCGTGCCCAAATATGACACATTCTGTGTAAATATAAAAGCATGAATGACTCTTAAGATTGAAAACGGGAGCTTGATATGATCAACTTACCAAAAGTGACTAAGGAATGATCAATAACAATATCCATTATAGGCTCCAAAATTTAAGCGCAGGCCAAAATTTTGGAGGGTGTTGTAGCCGCTACAACAAAGCCTTCACCTTCTTTCTAGCTTTTTTTTCAACCAATGCCTTGAATTCTACAAATTTGGAGAATGTCTCATCTTTCTTCCACATGAAGAATATCAAACGCTTACATGAGAATTCATCAATAAAAATGACAAAATATTTGTGTCTAATAGTGGAGGTTGTCGAGAAAGGTCCATAAACATGATAGTGGATCATTTCTATGATTGCATGTGCTTTGTTGTCCTGATCATTGAATGTGGATTTTATGTACTTCTGCAAAGTACATCCTTTGCATACATCCTACTTCTTAAGTGCTCCTTTAGGGAGGCCAATGGTTATTTGTTGTATAATAATCAAGGTACCATCGACATCGCAACCTACACTTTCTCTGCCGTAGTTCTTAATGCATCACAGTCTTTTGCATCTAGATTATATAGGGTCTTCCCACGAACCCCGATTTTCTTCAGCTATCCCGTCTCTACATGTCTGAGGAACTCTTTTCCTTTGATGAATATCACTTCACAACCATGGTCTTCCAAAACTGCAACAAAGATGAATTTTTTCTTTAGGCCTAGAACAAACATGGCATCCTTGAGCCTGAGAGGGGAGCCTAACTCCCTCCAAAAGGTGACTATCCCAATACCAGTCACATTGTACCTCTTTTCACCCCTTAGCTTAATGTGCATGTATAGATCCTTCTCCTCGAAGTCACTAAAAAATACTTACACCTTTTCATGTGGAATGATGCAGTTGAGTCCAAGTACGACACGCTCCCCATCATTGTGCTAGACATGCATACAATAAGGGTAAAGACAAGCTCAAACTATGAATCCAAGGTTTAACATGCTTCTCCTCCTAAGGTATTCTTGCTTGCATTTTTATGTGGACACTTCATGGCATAGTGCCCGCATTCATGACAATGGAAGAATTTAATTTTTGACAGATCTTTCTTCTTCCCCGCTTGACTAGATTCTAGTTTGGTTTGAGATTTATCCCGTTTTCCCTTCTTTCCCTTTCAAACCAATCCAAAGTTTTATTTATCCTAACCCTTTGATGAGGTCCCATCTCTGGTATTTCGCCTTATTTCCTCCTATACCAAATTAGATCATAAGTGTTCCCAATTTGCTAGTTTCTCCCTTCCATTCACTGAATCGTGAGAGTTATGCTAGCTCTTGGGAAGGCCCATAAGGGCTAGGCTTACCAAGTCATCCTCTCAAACAATAAGAGCAACTATTTCAAGCTCATAACAAACTTGTGTGGACCTACTCAGATACTGTGTGATAGTGTTATTCTTCTACATCTTGATATTTCAGAGTTTATCCTTGAGCTCTAGCTTCCTGTGGTCACTACTATTCCCGAATAGATTTGCCACTGTCTGCCACATTACATAAGTATTTTCTTTCCCATGGAGATTGGTGATAATGTGGTCTCGTACTCCCTCCAATATTATTCTCCTCGCCTTGGTTACATATTTCTTCCACTGAGCAAGGTTTTCGGCATCATATTTTGTTGGTTTTGAAACATCTCCCTTCATGTATTCTAGAAATCCATTGTCATCGAATACATCCTCCATGTGATCCTTCCATGCAATTAAATTAGAGTTTAATTCCAAGGCATACTCTACCCTCAACCCATTGAAGGTCATCTTGTCAGCTCTCATGAGATCTTGCTACACCGAACTGCAAATTTGGACCTCCTGAGAAAAAGCTTTGAAATCCTGCTGTAATGTGAATACTGCTATAATACCATGTAGAAATTATGGTGTAGACTTCCAACTGCTTAGGAAGTTTTAATCAAAATTACAAGACAAAAACCTAGTCTAATACACTATGGAAGTTAATTCCCAACGTAGAACAAAAATTTCAGACATGCAATAAGAAATAACACACATGCACATAGCATATTTCTTGCGGAAAGAAATTTGGTAAAAACCTCAATGCATGCTTGCATTAATATGATGAACATAGATGTATTACAATTGCTTTTATCAACTAGCACAACCTGCAAGTGAATAACGTCTATCTCTACTCATTGAGAAGCTCTGACCCAAAATTAGTCAATTTATGCCTTTTCTTAAGCCCCTATTTCCTTGTTCAATTCCTCAAGAAATTATTCCCTTATTATTTAGGAAATTTTCCAAAATGTATTGCGCAATTCCCAAGGTTGATCATCTAATTGAATGCAACACGTGTACACACAAGACTAGTCTACAACTGATGTTACACTACCTTGGAATCTCTACCATAGTTGGGAAACTTGAATTCTTTGCATGCACTAATTATTTTGGGATGATTGATCAGTTAACTAAATGATCACTAAGTTTGACTAAAATCCCATGTTGGGTGTGGAGTTTATTTATTTTCTATATTCAATGGTATCACTGCATTGGACCCAAGTTCACGATGTAAAGTTTCCTTGTAAAATGTTGTAATTTCGTAGTGAATCTAGGCCGTTCATTAGGCGGAGATCTGACAGTAGAAGTTATGTTTAATTTAAGTTTTTTTTTCCCTAGAAGGTAACCCCTCGCTATATATCAGCGAATTGTATTGCGTCTATGTATATGTATTCTGAGTGAGGAAGAGAGAGGAGATTAAGAGCGAAGGGTTAATTACATCAGATCTTCTATAAGTTGTATCTCTTCAGTTTGCTAGGTAATATAAAAATAATCATTGGTTGTTTCGCTGTGGACGTAGCCCAAACTGGGTGAACCACGTATATTTGTGTCTCTCTTGTTTTATGCATTTTCTGTGTTTATATTTCTGCAATATTTTATGTGTTCCATTTCTGTGTAATATATAATTTTCTAACAATTGGTATCAAAGTTGAAGGTCTATTTGGCTGATAAACTCGCAGGAGAGGGGGGTTCCTAGTTCGAGTGGGAGCAATGGTGGAAGATGATAGGTTTAGGGTTGAAAAATTCAATGGCCAAAACTACCAGTTATGGAAGATGCAAATGGAAGAATCTATATCAGAGAGATATGTACCAACCATTGAGCGAAAAGGCAAAGGAGCTAATGAGTATGACAAACAAAAAAATGGGATATTCTCGACAAAAAGGCACTTGGAACAATACAGCTGTGCCTAGTGGCGTGGTAGCGTTTAATATTTCAAAGGAAATGACAATAGAGGGTTTAATGTCAACATTGGCTAAACTATATGAAAAACCCTTGGCCTCAAATAAGGTATTTCTTATGAAGCATTTATTTAATATGAAAATTTCAAAAGGTGGATCTATTACTAATCATTTAAATGAATTAACACAGTTACCAGTCAGTTAAGTTCTATAGGGGTAACTTTTGATGATGAAGTTAGGGCTCTATTACTTTTGTGCTTATTGCTAGAAAGTTGGAATGCTTTAGTTATGGCCATTAGTAACTCTATCTCTAGATCTAGTACTTTAAAGTTTGATGATGTTGTTGGTGCAATCCTTAGCAAGGAAATGCAACAGAAAAGCTCCGACGAGACATCAGGGAATTCTTTCACTGCAGAGACTAGGGGAGGAAAAATGGAAAGAGGAAAGAGCCCTAGATATCACAGTAAGCCAAGAAAAGGTAGATCCAAGTCCAGATCAGGGATAGTGTGCTAGAAACTGTAGAAGAAATGACACCTGAAGAAAGATTGCAAGTCTCGGAAGGGAAAAGAAGGAGACACACAGAAATAAAATAATCATGAAGCGAATGTAATAGGTGATGTGTTGCAAGATGCTTTAATTCTTTCATTAGAAAATATTATTGATGCTTGGGTGGTAGATTCAGGGGCCTCATTCCATTCCAAACCTAATAGGAAACATTTTCATGATTATGTTCAAGGAGATTTTGAACAGGTTTGATTGGGTGATGATAAACCCTGTAAAATAATTGGAATGGGTATAGTTTTCATAAAATAGTAGAATGGACATCAATGGCTATTGAAGGAGGTAAGGCATGTTCCAAATCTGAAGAAAAATATTATTTCAACAGGGCAGTTGGGTGGTGATGGTTGTGTGACTACTTTTACAGATAAAACTAGAAAGGTCACGAAAGGATCTCTAGTAATAGCAAAAGGAGAAAATGTTGGTACATTGTATTTATGTAATGGTTTTTCTAATTCTATTAATTCTTTAACCTCTATAGGAGAAGATATGAAATTTTGGCATCATAGGCTCGAGCACATGAGTGAGAAGGTCATGTAGATTCTTCACTTAAGAAATTTGTTGCTAGGTTTGAAGCATGTTGATTTAAAATTCTGTGAGAATTGTGTTTATGGAAAACAGAAGAGAGTCAGATTCCTCAGATTTAGGAAAGAAAAGAAGAGAGAAAAAATAGAGCTTGCGCATACAGATGTATCGGGACCTTCTTAGGTATCATCTCTTGGTGGCTCTCATTATTATGCTACTTTTATTGATGATGCAACCAAAAAAACCTGGATTTATTTTATTCAAAATAAATCTAATGTATTTGATACTTTCAATAAATAGAAAGATTTGGTTGAAAATGAGACAGGAAAAATGTTGAAGTGTCTCAAATCAGACAATGGAGGTGAATATTGCAACAAAGAGTTTGATAGGAATTGTTTAAAGAATGGAATTCGCAGAGAGAGGACAGTTCCAGGAACAACACAAGAAAATGGTGTGTCAAAAAGGATGAACAGGACAACCATGGAGCATGCAAGGTGCATGAGCTTGCATGTAGGGTTTCCTTTACTATTTTGGGTAGATGCTATAGACACTGTTGTTTATCTGATAAATAGAGGGCCTTCAAGTTCCTTGGATGATTCCAGAGGAGGCATGGACATGTAAAAAGGAAAACTACTCTTTTTTAAAGACTTCTGGCTATGAATCCTTTTTCCACA
The DNA here is from genome assembly GCA_000404065.3 of Pinus taeda. NCBI lineage: Eukaryota > Viridiplantae > Streptophyta > Pinopsida > Pinales > Pinaceae > Pinus > Pinus taeda. Next base: position 18,043 of record APFE030115019.1, on the reverse strand, counting down.
ATAATAAATAAAATAGAACAAAGCTTGAGGGAAAATCAAAGAAATGTACCTTTAATTGATATGGTGTTAATGATTTTGGTTATCACTTTTATGATTATGAAAAACACAAAATCATTAGGAGTAGAGATTTCATATTCAATGAAAAGGTTTTGTATAAGGATCAGCTGTAGGAAAAAGAAATAGGAAAAAGAAAACAAAGAATACACAGTGCTTGACAAGATCATAGAAAAAGTGATGGTGCTTGAAAATCATAATGATCAACATCTAGAACAACAGTTACAAGCACCTCGAACACTCGAAAGTGGTGTTAGAATATCCACCAAGATAGGCAGACCCCCTGAACAATACTCTCCTTCATAATATTATGTATTGTTGACTGATTCTAGTGAACCAGAATGTTATGAAGAAGCAGTATACGTAGAAACCAGGAAGAAGTGGGAGCAAGCCATGAAAGAAGAGATTGACTCCTTAGCATATAACTAGACTTGGGACTTAGTTAGGTTCCCTGTAGGTAAAAGAACATTGCAAAATAAATGGGTTTAAAAGTTGAAGGAAGAAGATGGAAGTAGGAAAAGGTATAAAGCTAGACTTATGGTGAAAGGGTTTGCACAGAAACGGGGTATAGAGTTTGATGAGATATTTTCTCCTGTTGTTAAAATGACTTCAATCAAAACTATTTTAAGTCTACTAGGAGCTAAATATTTGCATCTTGAGCAATTAGATGTAAAGACAGCCTTTCTCCATGGGGATTTGGAGGAAGAGATATATATGCAATAGCAAAAAGGATATGAGGTAAAAGGGAAGGAGAAACTAGTGAGCAAGATGAAGATGAGCTTGAATGGATTAAAACAGACTCCAAGGAAGTGATATCTAAAATTTGATAGGTTTATGTCTAAAGAAGGTTATACTAGATGTCACTCTGACCATTGTGTTTATCTCAAAAGGAAAATGATGGGAACTATATTATATTGTTATTGTATGTAGATTCCATGCTTGTTGCAGGTTCTAACATGCAAGAAATAAAGGTGATCAAAAGAAAATTGGCAAACTCATTTGCAATGAAGGATTTGGGTGTTGCAAAACAAATCCTTAGTATGAGAATAACTAGAGACAAGAATAATCACAAATTAACTTTGTCTCAAAGTGAGAACATATAAAAGGTGTTAAAAAGGTTTAATATGCAGAATGCAGAACCGATTAGTATACCTTTGACTAGCCATTTCAAATTAAGTAAGGAGGAGTGTCCCAAGGCTCAGGAAGAAATGGCTCATATGTCTAAAGTTCCATATGCATCAGCAGTTGGAAGCTTAATGTATGTAATGGTCTGCACAGGGCCTGATCTTGCACATGTAGTGGGAGTTGTAAGAAGGTACATGAAAAATGCAGGTATTTGAGAGGTACCACAAATAAAACATTATGCTTTGGTGGTTCAAACAATTCTCTACAAGGATATGTTGATGCAGATATGGCGGGTGATAAAGATAATGGGAGGAGCACAACAGGGTATGTCTTTACTGTAGGTGGAACAACTACCAATTGAGTCTCAAAACTGCAAAGTGTTGTTGCACTCTCAACAAAAAAAACAGAGTATGTTGCTGCTACGGAGGCTAGTAAAGAAATGATTTGGTTACAAAGGTTTTTGGATGAATTTGGTAAGAAGCAGGAGTTGCGTAGGTTATACAGTGACAACAAGAGTGCCATACATATTGCAAAGAACTTTGCATTTAATTCTAAGACTAAACATATACATCTCAAGTACCATTTCATACAGTTAGCATTGGAAGATGGACAGTTGAAGCTGGAAAAGATACACGCTAGCCAAAATCGGGCATATATGTTAGCAAAAGTTGTAACCAGAGAGAAACTGAGAATCCGCTCAGTTTCAATTAGTCTTCACGTATGATGAAGAAGATGAGAAACAACTAGGTCCAACGTGGAGTCATTTTCCAACAAATGAAGCAGTGATGGAGTTGCTATAATCAGTCTCCAAGTGGGCGATTGTTGGGTGTGGAGCCTGATTATCTTTTGTATTCAAAGGTATCGCCGCATTGGACCTCAGTTCATAATGGGGCGACAACACTTCACTATATATAAGGGAATTATATTATGTCTATGTAGATCTGTATTCTAAGTGAGGAAGAGAGAGGAGATTGAGAGAGAAGAGGGAATTACAGCAGATCCATTGTAGGTTGTATCTCTTTAGTTTGCGAGATAATATAAAAGGAAGGACTGGATGTTTCTCCATAGAAATAGCCCAAACTCGGTGAACCACATATATCTATGTCTCTCATGTTTTGTGCATTTTCCGTGTTTATATTTCTGCAATATTTTATGTGTTCCATTGCTCTGTAATATATAATTTTTTAACATCCCACTACACAACTGGCCTTCCACGAGTTCCTCCAAGAATTAGAACCAGTTTACTTGAATACAACTTGAGATAACTCACATTGATTGATACAAATTAGCAATCACAAATCCTTAACTAAACTCTAACTCCTCTAACTCAAATTTACTCAATAAACTGGGTGACACAAGGCATATCACACAAGTTAGTCGCATCCAAGTTCTATGCCCATGTGGAAATTCATTTTTTCTCAATTTAATGAAGGAAAAATCAAATTAAGAATTTATTGCTACATTTTTCAACAGTCCTTGAGGTGAATCTAATCCATGTTGTTGATGACAGTCAAGAGTTCCAACACAATAATGTGCTTATAATAGCAACCAACAGATAGAAGTAGCATTCAAAATAAATGAAATGGTTAAAAAAAACATATTAAAACAAAATTGATTGAGACCCCAAAAATTACTCCAACTATGATACTCCTTATCCACGCTCAATAAAATTTCCTCCATGGCTCCTCTCATGAAGCAAACCTCTGTTGTCGACCTCCATCGCACTAAATCACATCAATGTTCATCGTTCTCCACCACTCCACTTCCTGAAGAACCCATAAACATTATAAAAAGAGATCCCTAATCCTTTAAGTTTACCTTTTTTTACTAGTGTGTCGTATTGAGAATTTTAAGACAAAATATTTGTTTTCTCTTAAAAAATTGTTTTAAAATCCCCCTTCGTGTAGTAGTGCCAAATGCAATGATAAACGAGTTGTCTCTAAACATATCAGTAGATATGAAAGGGAAAAAAGAGGAATTGATGTGCAATAAATCTTGTTATTAAAAGTTGTCACATTCTTCTTAGTCGACTACCCCGACAAAACAAAGATCCCAACAAATCATTGTCTTTATATAAGATAACGTGAATGGTAAGTAAAATGACAACTTCAATATAGGAGGAAGACAGTAGTTTCCCACAAGCTGGCAGACTTAGGGCGCATTGTCAAAGTCAATTTTGCAGTTGTTAGATAATATTGTCTTAAATTGATATGTTTGTGTCTTAATTGTTAATTGTCTTAAATATGTTTCATCTAAAGAGGCCATTGTCTAAAATATAAGGCTTTGCCTTAAAATATTTATGTCTCAAATTGTTTTTCTCTTACATATAAATTTTTGTCTTAAAATAAGTTTGTCTTAAATTGTTTTTGTCTTAAATATAAAGTTTTGTCTTCAAACTTTTGTCTTAAAATATTTTTGCCTTAAATTATTTGTGTCTTAAATATAAAGTTTTGTCTTAAAATATTTGTCTCATACTACTTTTTTCCTAAAATATTTTTGTCTTAAACTATTTTGTCTTAAATATAAAGTTTTGCCTTAAAATATTTTTGTCTCAAACTGTTTTTGTCTTAAGGTTTATATTTAAGAAAATTCAATTGATATTAAATTTTAATATAAAATAACTAAAATAAAAAGTTATTTTTTGAGACATAAGATTTCTTTTGTCTTAAAAAAATGTCTTAAAGGTTCTCTTGGTGTAGTAGTGCTCGTGGGAGCTCTAGGTGAATTTCATGGCTTAGATGCATTTGCATTGTCGTTTCTTAACCCACGGGATACAAATCCTAGTCAATGGAGGGCTCACATTGAGGATCCCTTAGTCAATGGAGGGATCACATTGAGGATCCCCTTATATTCTTGTTGAATTAATCCACATTTAATATTAATCCCTAACAATAATTAACAAACGATTAATCTAAATCATAGAAGAAATGGATATCTTCCCATCATTTAATGTGGTATAGATTTTTTGAAATCATAAGTTTAAATTGTTTAATTTACAAAGAGTATTTTACCTTGAATCCATTTATGCATTCAGAATTATATTTTAAACGAGAACCAATCACAATTTGGCTAAAAATTATATCACTGACAAAAAACCTTTTTCATCTACATGATTAATATTAATTTAAATTAGATAGTATTAATTATAAATGTGTATTTAAACTTGTAACTATCAAATTTAATATTACGAATATTAAGTAAAAACATTAAAAATGTTCTTAATTATGAATCTATATTTAAATTTGAATCTATCCAATTTAATACCAAAAATATTAAATAAAAGTATTAAAAAGTCAATTCTTTTTTTGTTGGGGTCAGGGGAATGACAAAGTTAACGTGTCTCTTCATTATGTACTTAATGATATCACCATACCATCACCATTGCACAAAAATAATATTAACTAGAAATTGCACCAAATGTTGCAAGGAAACGTTGTAAGTTGGTAGCATATGAAAAAAGAACATAGATGAAGAGTGATTCCTCACCATAGAAGTAGATTCTTCGATGAAACACCCACATTTGTTTTAGATTAAATGTTTTGATATCCTTCTAAAGCAAAAATTCACACTAGACATTACCAATTGGTTCAACATCCAAAAGAATTCATTGGAGTATTCGATTCCCCATGTTGTGTAGGTAAATCCCCTCTGCGGACAAAGGCGATCCCACTAGCCTAACTGAGGTCTAGAAACAATCAAACAATGCTAACACGCAGGTTCCTAATTGCAAAATAAAGGTCCAAGATGAGAGCCTACCTCGAATCCAACGCTTATATTCATAGAAGGGTGATCGCTTCCATTATTTCGCTTCAGCTGGTCACAATCCTCATGATCTCCATGAATAGTCACCTGCACATGCAAAGAACAAGACAAATACAAGCATAAAATCCATGAAATGCAACTATGTATCAGTCAGAAAGGACACAACTCAAGCATCATAATAAGGACACATGAGTGGAACCATAATGATAGTCGTCTATTATTATTGATAAAAAAAGAGAATACAACCAAGTTTTGACGTCAAATCCTCCTTTGGCTGGGTGAATCAGCAACACATGCCTTTCAAAGCTTGTAGGAGATGGGAATAAGCCTCTCTTTCCTTGATCACTTGGACATGGATTTCCTCCTTAGATATTTAGCCTCATAGGGATACACAAGACCTCTTGCAAGATGAGCTTAGTAATCCTCACACTTTGGGAGCTTGAAAAGTGGAATTATCAACTAAGAATTACCAACTAAGAATTACCAACTAGCTTGTCAAAGGGGAAGGAACAAGCTTATATAGGGATAGGAGGAGTAGATAAGACCATCCACTTGATTCATGGGATTGTCCTTATCATTAGGAAGCTTCCATGAGAGGTGGAGAACTACTTCCCTCCTTGGGAGATACGAAGCCCAATTGAACCAATTCAAACTGGAATTAGTTTATGGATAAGGTGGAAAGAACCTTTGGAAGTTTGATGGTTAAAAACTTTACCCAAATGGGTGGCGCTAGTGCGACTCTGAGACAGAGTGCCAGCTGGCGCACCCTCTTTGGAGGATTTACCCCATTGGCGTGAGCAATAAACTGTGGAACAACGCCAATGGAGAAAGGGCTACATTTTTGGGTATTTTGCAGAAGGTGTCTTTAGGGCATATAGAGTACATACTTTAAGGGATACAAAGCAGGTGTTTTCAAGTCATGTCACTTCTCACAGGTCCTGGAATAGGTCCTCCAATGTATGGGAGAAGGGGTAACAGGGATGATGACAAAATACTGTGTAACAGATGCCCCCTAAAGCATGAAGCCCGAGAGAGAGAGAGGGGTGAAGTGCTTTACAAGAACAAGGTCAACTGAAGACACGGCCACCAGAGAACCTGCACGAAGTACAACTGATATCTCAAATACATGATGTACATAGTATGGGCGCAGCCATCCATAACAGAGTACATAAAAATCTGGATCCCAGGTATGGACGCAGCCATCCGATGAGGATCAATGAATAGACTAAGGCATGGTCGTAGCCATCTAGTGAATGAGTCATGTCGTGGTTATAATAATCCACAAAATGCAGCCTGGATCCCAACATACAAAATCTAGGGTCTTATGCTCCAACTCGACCCAAACAAAGCACAAGTTCAAGCATGCGAATATAGGAGTCGAAGTCGAACATGCGAGAACATCGTCTGATTACCAGCCAATGATGAAAACTGTTAACAAACGCAAGAGGTACCACCAATAATGACAATGGTCCTCAAGGTACTATAGGTACAATCCACGGCGTGCGAATCAAGGAGGTGGTGTTGAACACCCGTAGAATCATCCGATCGGAGGCCAATGATGAAAACCTCGCGTCGAATACAAAAAACCTGCCATTGAGGCATGCAGGCTCCAAGGTACCTGAAGGGAGTCTCTAAGTCAACTTCCTCGATAATGAGTTGAAGTCGACAGGAAGTGACCTTGATCGAAGGTGGGCCATATTGTTTCCCACATCATCGACACAAGACAGAGAAGGAAAAATGTTTTGTGTGAAGCATCAGAGGGAGGTTAAGTATTCTGCAGAGGTCAACTTCTCTTGAACATATCGGCGGCATGACAGTGGACTTGGCAGTATTTGATATCAAATGATCAGGCGTCGTGGTGACAAGACGATGAGCAGATGAAAGGTCAAACAAGATAACCCAAACCCACGGAGGTAGGTGTGAAACAAGATGATATGTACCCACCCAGACACGAATGCAGATGAGTTCCATGTTCAAGAGCGACATACTGCCGACACGATGATGATTACTGTTCCTTTATTCCCCACCATTTCTGGCGAGTACCCCAGTTATTTTTCGATGAAAAGCTTGACGGGGATAGCATATGCTTGAGAGGCATCATTTCGACGGAATCCGATGTCATTAAGTTTTAACAAGTCTGACAAAGGAAGAACTCGGCGTCTTTTCATATTTAGAGAGTTTGAAAAGATAGCGAAAAGGAAACTCCACGGGTGTCCTTTTTCGTAAAGTTGTGTCTCTCAAGCCCGAAAAAGTATAAAATCATGCTCGAAAGAACCGCTCGATCATTACGACCGAGGAGTACTTTTCATAAGTAGTGACTCTGATCTGAAAAAGTAAAAAAGTGATCAAAACCACGTCTTTTCATGACCGTTAACGAACCGGAAACAACAAGAGTCCGACGATCTTTTCGTTTTTAAACGGTCAGAAAAGGGTTTAAAGGCGACCGCCTCTCATGTCCGTTTAACGAGTCAAGAGGACCAACTCGGCATTCTTTTCACATTTAGAGAGTCAAAAAAGAGCAAAAGATGACTCCAAAGGGACTTTTTCATGTATTTACCGAGTCCGAAAAAGTATAAAATACAACTCGTTTCGCCATGAAAGCTCCATAAATACCTGTCGCTACACAAAACATCAACGTAAAACCCATTTTTGACACAAATATCCATGAAAATATTTATAAATTGACTTTTTAAAGCTTAATCAGGGTCAAAAAGCTATAAAAAGGTGAAAATAGTAAGATAAAAATTACTTTTCACTTTTTACCTTTTGAGAGTGACACTAGGGCTTTTTGGAGTGTGACCTTCAGTTGACAATTGCGGCCAATCCAGTGGACCATTTCGAGCGCGGTCAGTGCCAGGTAAGTGGTCTTGTCCTTAGCTTCATTTCCATCCATTTGGATTTTGTTTTTAACTGCACTTTCATTTCCTATGGGGGGAATTCGAAATTTGGGGGTTTCGCCCATTGGCGCGGATTTTGGGCACGGACTCGCGCCAATGGGGTAAATTTCCCATAGGGCGCACGCCCATGGGCGCGACTTTTTTAGAAACAGTCGTGCCAATGGCCACGCACATTTTTTGGGTTAATTTTAACAAATCTAAACCCCATTTTTTGCGATTTCAAGCTTCATGATATTCTAATGCATCATTTTGACTTGTTTTTGTAGGGCAATCCGCAAAAATGGTGATTGTATGGGAAGAACGGGAACATGACCAAGTGGACACTTTGGTCCTAGCTGACAAAGATTGCATGGAAGCTCTTAGAGCATGTGGGCTCAAAAAATACTTCATGTTATCTTACTTACGGGCTCAGCGAGAGCTCCTACAGTACTTGATTGACTTATGGGACGTGGAGGAACAGGTGTTCCGGATACGAGATCAGGTAATGAAGTTGGACATATCGGATGTCTACTTCTTGAGTAGACTATCGCGACGAGGGCCGGTGCCTTGATTGACTGGGAGAAGGCCGTCTGGAGAGAAGATGGATGAGGTTAAGGCCCGAATTTGCCCAGAGGCAAAATATGGGTAGGGCAGTTCGAAGGTGGATATCCCCACCGTTCAGAACTTGACACTGTGGGGATTACTATTCACTTTTACATGAGCTGCGGGGGCACAAGCACCCCACGAAGCCATGAAGAACCATCTTCTATTAGCGATGGAGTGTCTTAGCCCGACAGTCTTCAATTGGGCGTCGACTGTGACGACTAATATGAAGAGGCAGCTGACAAAGGCCAAGCAGGGCAAGCAGCAACAGTTCGGGTATGGTTCCATCTTGGTGACGTTCTTCATGGAACGTGTGCCAAGCTTCTAGGGCCAAGGGGCCTTTGTGGCAGATCCAGCAACTCGAGAGCCGAGGATGGATCGATGGGCGACACTGATGCCGAGGGGTGGTGGCGGCCAGCAGATGGAATTCAAATCAGAGTTCTTCAGGTGGCTTCACCACCAACTGATGATGGTGGAAGACTGGCCGTATGCGGGGATAGACTTCACTGGAGATCCTGAACTTCCCCTTTCGGATGGAGAGGATTGGGACGAGGAGATTGGTAGGTCCTCATTTTTTGATTTTGCATTTTTATGATTTTTTTTGTTTGTACATGCTTGTCCCAATGACCTTTATGTGCATATGCAAATGTTGGCCTTGGGCATCCAGCTGGTTTGTCTTCTGTTGCGAGAGACATCCAGTAGTAGCAGCAGCAGGAGCAGATCCTCAGGAGGAGGGCGGTGACAGAGGGGAGCTTATCCAGAACCTTGAGGCTATCACTCGAGGGATCCCAGATTATGCTCGGCTAGCGAATGTCCCGCTAGCATACCAGAGGCACACAGTAGGGGTGCCAACTCGCATCCACCATCTCTTGAGGCATCTAGTGCGGGCGGTGACGTGCTATCATGAGCACCACCGAGACTAGACATCTAGGCTTTTCTTTTCATGCATATTTTTTGAGAGACATGTTGTCTCCGGATGTATTCAGACAAACATGTATTATTTTTTTTTTATGATGCATGGGGTGTAAACATTCTGGACACACACATATATATACATATGTTTTATGGTCTTATTGTACTTCATGCTTCTTGTATTATGTTGATTCACATGTTATGCAAATGCCTGTCCAACACATAATTAGCTAATGCATCGGTTAACGTATTAAGTCGTCTTGGAATATGTTGATAAGTAATGAAATCAAAATCCCTTTCTAATAACTTAACATGTAAATAAAACTTTAAAATCTGTTGATCTCTGATGGAATAACGCCCATTGAGTTGGTGGACTACAAGCTGAGAGTCCAAGTTCAGAACCGATGTTTTAATGCTAAGGTTAATTGCCTCAGCTAATAATTCAATCAAAGCACTATATTCAGCAACATTGTTTTTCATACAACCCAGACAAACCCCTTGAATATCTACTAACTCACCATGAGGATCATAGATCACCCATGCCGCAGATGACAAGCTCTGAGTACTGCGGGAAGCACCATCAGCGAAACCAATGTAAGGCGATCCAGATATCTTTTCAAGAAGCAAAAGACACAATAAGTGGCAATCATGCTGACATACCAAGATAAAAATATAAAAACATGCACACACAACACACTTGCTGAAAGCACACGTATGTACAAAAAGAGAGTGCACACATGATACTTGGTTCAATTCAAGCCCAATTCGGGACATGCCCTATCGCACTGTTGCGTAACCAGCCTAGATAATGTGGGCATCGTCTCGGCCTGTTTTATAAGATGATCAATGACACCGATGATCTGCCCATGCCCCCTGGACGAGCGAGGGTTACAAGCTCGAGGATCAATGCCCCCTTGTGCAGAGGGACCGAGGGTCGCAACAGTGTGCAATGAGGGCTCAGAACGAGTAGAAACCAAAACGAGCGAAGCAAGGTTCGGAGGTGGGAGTGAAAACACACCCATGAGGGTGGGGTCTTTGAAAAGCCCAGCTCCCACACTCTCGTAAGGGATGGAGGTATGCTCTATGAAAGGCACATTGCCTTCAGAAGAAGAAGCGAAGAAGGAGAGCTGGTCTACCGTCACAATTTTCCCCTGGTGAGGGAAACGATAGACACGAAAGAGGGATGAAGCCACGGCACACATGGCATACGTCCAACTCTGGCCCAGAAGGAGGTTGTAAGTAAGATTTGCGTCAACGACCTCAACTTCTACTTCAATAGTTTTCCCTTCTAAAGTGATCGGTAATCGTTGAAGAATACCATAGGGACAAGATTCTCTCCCATCGAAGGCTTCTAGTGTCGTAGGAGACTGGCTCAGAGTCGGAGACCCGATCGCTTTCCAACAAGCAATAGACATGATGCAAGTTGACATGCCCTCATCAATAACTGTACGATGGATCGTTTTTGAATTGATGATGACTTGTATGAGAAAAGCGATCTGATGAGGCAGCCTTGGGACATGGCTTGCGAGATCAAAGGTAATTAGATTCGAATCTACCAGGTCGATGCCACCGATGGCCGATAGCAGGGACTTCCTCTGAGGGCGGAAGCTCTGGAGAACTTCTAAGGTGGACATAGCCGACGGAGCCTGCGCTAAGTCCTCATCTATGCTGTAGTGCTGAGCAGCACGAGCGTTTGGGTTGTAAGATGATCTCCGGAGTACTCCTTTGGGAGGGCGTCAGATTGCCGTCTCAGTACTTGGTCTCTCGATATGGAGCGTACCAGAGTTGGATGAAGGAGCACTTGAGGGAACCTCGGGCTCCTTCCTAGCGGACGATGGATACTCCTTTGTTCGAGTCGTTACATGAACGAGAATGGATCCAACCATGAAGACTTGGGAACCAAAGGGAGAAGAAGACGAAGATGGATCAGCCACCATTTGAGTCTATTGAGAGGGGAAAGGTTCTTTAAGAACCGCAGGAATCCCAGGAGCGTCTTTCAACAAATGACTAACCTCGGACCGCCTTGGGCAGTCTTTAGTGTAGTGATCCTCATCATAGATGAGACAAGGATATTTGGGTTTGCGCTTATCTCCTTCCTCGGATGGAGGTTTGGAGGAATCCTATTTAGGTTGCTCAGACTTATTCTTTGCTTTCCCCTTTTTCTTTCCTTTCGAGGCCTTACCCACCGTGGTGGACTGGATGGCGTTAACCTCGGAAGTACTTCCAGAATTTGAACCACCATGAGAAGCATTTTCACTAGAGGCATTGGATTTTTGCTTCCCAGGGTTCAAGGACGATTTTTTGGATGACGGATTTACAGAGCCAATAACTCCATCAACATATGGCTTTGGTGGATCCTTGGATGTACCGGGTCTCAGGGCATCAGGAAAATACTCATAAAATTACCTGACAGAGAGTAAACTAAGTCAAGGTACTGAGAACGCCCGATCGCTTGCTCTTCAGTCACACAGGCTCCCATAGCAATGTCCCGTACAATCTTAGGGACAAAGGAAGTTGTGAACCAATCGGTGAGGAGTTGATCAAGAACGTAAAACATAATCAACCGACGACACCTCCTCCATTCATGTATATGATCAGAGATGTGTGTAGCTGTATCCTGCTTGAGAGATGTAAGGAGATGGGTCCCTGTCTCGTACTGAATGGGTAACTGAAAATGAGTGAGGAATGCCATAGCCAATGAATTGAAATCTTGAAAAGACCCACGGGTCAATTCAATGTACCATTTAGCAGCGGGGCCGGTGAGAGTGCTTTGAAATAGGCGAAGTCGAACCGAATCATCAAGCCATGAATTGGACGAACACCATAGATGATAAGTCATTACATGGGCTTGAGGATCCTCTCCAACTTTGCCGTCGAATTTGGGACAGTCGCCGGGTATCTTAGACGTTGGAACTAGTGGCCATTGTGGATTATGCAAAATAGGATCATTTGTTAACTTCGACACATCGGGCAGTTCCAACGTCGCTAGAAATTGTAGCTGCGGGTTGAAGGACATTTGCGGATATGAGGTAGGGCCAGAGTTTCATCCAGTTGCTGGTTACCCCCATTGACCTTGTTCTAATGGACCAGGTCCAAAAGGACCTTGTCCATAGGAACTTTGTCCATAAGGGTTATATTCGTAACTGGATGGTTGATTCTGGTTCTGCCCCCTAGTGCCCCATTGGTTACCATACTGTCCTGCAGGAGCAACATTGGGTTGTTGATAACTTTGATAAGGGGTGGCCTGCGGCTGTTGGTAATTTTGATACGGGCCAAATTGATTTTTCCCCTGGGGTTGCTAGTATCCATACGGTTGCTGGGCTCCATATTGAGCCTGGGAACCAGGCATCATTTGATAAGAAGGTTGGGATTGGTACCCACCTTGTGGCTGGAGACCAGTTTGATTCTGGGGTTGGTAACCGGGTTGAGCTTGAGAAGCAGGAACCATCTGCATGCTCGGTTGAGCCGCCCCAGAAAGATATCCTTGCGAAGACTGAGGTTGGGCCATCTGGAAGGAAGGTTGTCCTGGCTAGATCTGAGACGGACCTACTTGCCTAGAAGGTTGGACTTGCTGGGTGTTTGGTTGTCCTTGCGCAACCAAAGGTTGTCCTTGTAGACCAGATGGCTGACTAGGCTGAGCAGTGGGCTGACCTTGCTGCATGTAAGGCTGGCCACCTTGCCCAGAAGGGTAACCTCGCTGGTTTCCGGGTTGTCCTTGCTACACGTAAGGTTGTCCCGGATTCCCATAGGGTTGACCCGAAGGGTATCCCTGTTGGGGTCCAGGTTGTCCTTGTTGAGCGTAAGGTCGTCCCGGGTTTCCAGAAGGTTGCCCAAGATATGTATAAGACGGACCACCAGAGGCTGAAGGTTGTCCCTGGTAGGGTTGTCCTTGCGGGCCTCGAGGTTTCCCTAGATAGGTTTAGCCATAATACTGCTGCCCATAATTGAGCTGCGTGTAGGATGGCTGACCTTGGTATGATGGTCCTTGAGATGGCTACCCTTGATCCGGATGGAATTGGCCACCACCGTAACCAGTGGTACCCCAAGCCACATTCAATGGAATGGTACCTTCTACAGCGGGTTGGGCTGACAAGGAGGTATACAAATAATGATTGATAGGATCATAATAAGGGCCTTGCCCGCCTGGATTTTGGACACCATGCAATTACTGAGAATATGCCCCCCTGCTGAAATGGCATCAGAAGAAGGCAGGGCACCGCTTGCAGGATGAACAACTCCGGCAGTATGTGCCGATTAACCACTACGTACCGGACCACGAGATGGGCCGGCAACAATAGTTACGACGAAAGATGCCGTAACGGAACTAGCAACTGGAGTCGACGATGCGACACAAATAGTCGGATTGGTCGGAACTGACGTGACGGTGGTATGGTGAACTTGGGAAACAAAAGGTCCCGTAGTGGGAATAATTTTATTATCCCACATAGAAGAGGAACTTGCAGAGCTCATAGCATCCCTTAGAGATCTATAACGCGCCGACACTGTAATACTGAGAGGTGTAACAGTGTAGGGCGTGGATATAACCAGGGATGTGGCCAGGATGGGAGTCTTAATACTCGACATAATGGGTGTTCCACTCAATACAGGAGATGTGTCTTCCATATCGGAAGAAGCCATCGGGGACGAAACACCAATAGGAGTAGAGGGAAAATCCTCTTTGGAAGGCTCCCAAACAGGGTTCCAAAACAAGTCATAAAGCTCGTCTTCTGGGGCACGAGAGTTCAATGGTTGGACACTTGGAATAATAGGGAAAGTGTCCCCAAACCGGTGTCTCAGGAGAAACAAAAGAAGGAGACCCTTGGTCACTCGAGACGGGAGAAGGGATCGATGGATCCACCAGGATGATCGAATCAAACAAAAATCCTAGAGAAGCTAACGATAAGAGACCCTACTCAAAACTAGCGCAAACAAGATCTAACAAGGTAAATGTAATCGTGGTCAAATAAATTTTTAAGACATTAGGACACAACTTGACCATTTCATGTTTTAAGAGTCGAGAAAAGGACAAAAGATGACTCTAGTCGCCTTCGAATATTTAGTGAGCCCAAAGTGACAAATGCTCAATAGAGCCTTTTCTTTTAAGGAGTCCGAAAAGGATCAAAAAGTGACTACTCTGGAGAAACTAGGCAAGGGGTTTACCAGACAATGCGTAAAACTGCATATACAGCTTAGAAATCATATGAAAGCCAAGGACTTTCCGTACGGTAGTCAATCTTCCCGAATGCTGTGTTCAGTGCGTTACGGGCTGTAAGGCGGCAGACACAGCTTCCTGTGGATCAAGGATGACAACCTAGTGGAGTCTCCCCTTATATACGTGATGGTACGTGGGAGCCCAAGTCCGTACTAAACCACAGTTGAGTCACGCAAGGAGGAATCACCCAACCTTAATGCGAGAACAAAAGTGACTAGGTTTAACGACGTCGGAGCACGTCCCTAGCCTAGACCTCTAGAATGTGAGTGTTATGTTCCAATGCATTTTTAAGTTCATTCGATTTATTTTAAAGTTGTTCTTGAGTTAATTTTCGGTTTTCAGGTCCTACTGTATGTAATTTTCTCAAAATTCCTAAATGCAATCTATATGCCAAAACATGTCATTCCATTCGATGAATGCTAATTACAAAAGAGTTTAGAGAGCTTTCATGCAAACGAAACGATCACAAACAACAAAGAATTTCCCTAATGCAGCTAATGAAAATCACTAAACTTTTCTTTAAGATCACTAATTCACTAATCAAAATGAAAAGTCCTAAATTTCATTAACTATTTCAAAGCAAAAGAGATTTTCTTTTTCAATAATGGCAAAATGCACTAAGCGTTTTTGAGAAATAACACTAACAAATTCTAACCAATACACACACGTTCAGTTCCTCAAAACACAAATCAAACATCCAAAGAATCAAAAAGGTCCCAAAGACAACAATGAGCCGTGTGATCTGGGCTCAAAGTGAGATGAAGTAGAATTCAAGTGAAGACGAAGCAAATCACCTAAATAACGCAACAAAATGATTCACGACTACCAAACAAGTGTAAAGGAGCAAGCAAGAGAGCCTACCTCGAATCCAATGCTTATATTCGTAGAAGGGTCGTCGCTTCCGTTCTTTCGCTTCATCTGGTCACAATCCTCATGATCTCCGTGAATAAACACCTGCACATGCAAAGAACAAGACAAATACAAGCATAAAATCCATGAAATGCAACTATGTATCAGTCAGAAAGGATACAACTCAAACATCATAATAAAGACAGATGAGTGGAACCATAATGATGGTCATTTATTATTATTGATAAAACGAAAGAGAATACAACCAAGTTTTGACGTCAAATCCTCCTTTGGCTGGGTGAATCAGCAACACATGCCTTGCAAAGCTTGTAGGAGATGGGAATAAGCCTCTCTCTCCTTGATCACTTGGACATGGATCTCCTCCTTAGAGATTTAGCCTCATAGGGATACACAAGACCTCTTGCAAGATGAGCTTAGCAATCCTCAGACTTTGGGATCTTGAAAAGTAGAATTATCAACTAAGAATTACCAACTAGCTTGTCAAAGGGGAAGGAACAAGCTTATATTGGGATAGGAGGAGTAGATAAGACCATCCACTTGATTCATGGGATTGTCCTTATCATTAGGAAGCTTCCATGAGAGGTGGAGAACTACTTCCCTCCTTGGTAGATACGAAGCCCAATTGAACCAATTCGAACTGGAATTAGTTTATGGATAAGGTGGAAAGAATCTTCGGAAGTTTGATGGTTAAAAACTTTACCCAACTAGGTTGGTGCTAGTGCGACCAGGGAAAATTTTAACAACCCCCCAAATTTATAAGTATAATAAATGGGCGAATCTCCATGGTACATGGGAAAAATGGAAGGCGATTTTATCAATAATATAATATGTATATATAATTTTTTGGCGAATCTCTCACCAGGCATG